>JAXCGZ010017774.1:35000-40908 GCA_037179515.1 Halocaridina rubra | reverse complement strand
ATATATATATATATATATATATATATATATATATATATATATATATATATATATATATATATATATATATATATATATATATATATATATATATATATATATATATATATATATATATATATATATATATATATATATATATATATATATATATATATATATATATATATATATATATATATATATATATATATATATATATATATATATATATATATATATATATATATATATATATATATATATATATATATATATATATATATATATATATATATATATATATATATATATATATATATATATATATATATATATATATATATATATATATATATATATATATATATATATATATATATATATATATATATATATATATATATATATATATATATATATATATATATATATATATATATATATATATTATATATATATATATATATATATATATATATATATATATATATATATATATATATATATATATATATATATATATATATATATATATATATATATATATATATATATATATATATATATATATATATATATATATATATATATATATATATATATATATATATATATATATATATATATATATATATATATATATATATATATATATATATATATATATATATATATATATATATATATATATATATATATATATATATATATATATATATATATATATATATATATATATATATATATATATATATATATATATATATATATATATATATATATATATATATATATATATATATATATATATATATATATATATATATAGACATATATATATACATATATATATATATATATATATATATATATATATATATATATATATATATATATATATATATATATATATATATATATATATATATATATATATATATATATATATATATATATATATATATATATATATATATATATATATATATATATATATATATATATATAGATATGTTTATTTATAGGTATATATAAAAATATATATATATATATATATATATATATATATATATATATATATATATATATATATATATATATATATATATATATATATATATATATATATATATATATATAAATATATATTTATATATATATATATATAAATATATATATATATATATATATATATATATATATATATATATATATATATATATATATATATATATATATATATATATATATATATATATATATATATATATATATATATATATATATATATATATATTTATATATATATATATATATATATATATATATATATATATATATATATATATATATATATATATATATATATATATATATATATATATATATATATATATATATATATATATATATATATATATATATATATATATATATATATATATATATATATATATATATAGTAAGGAAGCCCATCAGTGAAACAAAACTTATAAAACAATGCTATATTTTGGATCCTAGCTGGATCCCTTCTCAAGCACAGCCTCAGTTGTGCTTGAGAAGGGATCCAGTTAGGATCCGAAATATAGCATTGTTTTATAAGTTTTGTTTCACTGATGGACTTCCTTACTATCTAGTGCTGTATGCTAACAGTTTGTACTTATTTATATATATATATATATATATATATATATATATATATATATATATATATATATATATATATATATATATATATATATATATATATATATATATATATATATATATATATATATATATATATATATATATATATATATATATATATATATATATATATATATATATATATATATATATATATATATATATAATATATATATATATATATATATATATATATATATATATATATATATATATATATATATATATATATATATATATATATATATATATATATATATATATATATATATATATATATATATATATATATATATATATATATATATATATATATATATATATATATATATATATATATATATATATATATATATATATATATATATATATATATATATATATATATATATATATATATATATATATATATATATATATATATATATATATATATATAAACATATATATACACATATATATATATATATATATATATATATATATATATATATATATATATATATATATATATATATATATATATATATATATATATATATATATATATATATATATATATATATATATATATGTATATATATATATATATATATATATATATATATATATATATATATATATATATATATATATATATATATATATATATATATATATATATATATATATATATATATATATATATATATATATATATATATATATATATATATATATATATATATATATATATATATATATATATATATATATATATATATATATATATATATATATATATATATATATATATATATATATATATATATATATATATATATATATAGTATATATATATATATATATATATATATATATATATATATATATATATATATATATATATATATATATATATATATATATATATATATATATATATATATATATATATATATATATAATAGCAAACCTCCTATTTAAGAGAACAATGAAAACACATATTTTTTAGTACTTATTTATTTCGTCATTTTTTCTGGCCAACTACTCAAAGTACAATGACAAGATATACTGTTAGCAAGTAAAGAACATATGAAAAGAAGGAGAAAATCCTGCTTCGCAAGGAAATTTTCAATGGATTAACAAATAGGAAACCCTCACCCCTTTTTTGCTCATTGTTTGTAGTACAATATCAACATGTGATATTAGAATACCAAGGAGCCTATTTAAAAAAAAAAGGATAAAAACAAATATTCATTCCCAATCATAATATAGTAAAGAAAAACCAGGAATTATAGGAAATAGTTCGGAATAGTCAAATTTTTAAGAAATGAAGTCTCGTAGGTAGAGATTATATAATTTCCATTTGCATTATTGCTGTGCAAATGGGTGATGAGGGGGTACTGACACGAAGTTATTAAATTTTGAGCAATTACAGAAGATTTTTCTTATTGATTATAATGATTATTCTTATATACATCTGATCCGGGCTACATAGTAGTGCATTAGTTCACTCTAAGATTTATCATAAAGATTAGACCATGTTTATAAATATTGGGTCATTATGCAACCTTAGGGGCATTTTAGGTTTATAAAGTAAATATCTAAATAAATTATGGACCAAGCCTTGATATCCATTATGAATTTGAATCGATAATGAAGGTGACGGTAAAGGAAACTTCTACCTTAGGAGAAAAAATAACAACTATGCTTGCACTAGACTAAATATAGTGCAGCATACAAAATACAAAATACGATACAATATTTAATATATGCAATTCGTGAGTGAAAATTTTGAATCTGGGTACATCATGGTTATGTAGACTCCCACTTCATTTATTAAGTTGGTTTACATGGAAGTGATTCTGGCATCTCTACGTGGTAGCGAATTGATTCATTGTCGGCCACACGTTGTTACGATGTTCACAAAGAGGTAATGGCTAGCTTGTGAAAAATTGTAACCCATTTACATTGTCCTTGATGCAGACCCAGGTGTTGATGTAGTTGGTGGTCGATTAAAAATCAGTGAAAGCCGCAAAAATCAGCAAGAGACTGTGCTCGCATATAGTAGGGGTTTGGCCTTTGATACTAGGCCATCAGAAATGGCAGTTCCAACTGACATAGGGAAGATATGGGAGCCAGCCTGACAGGTAGGGAGACGTTGCCAATACCTTCATTGAGTCGAGGTTAGCAGCAGGCCGTCTACGTATGTTCAAAGGCGGATTTATATAGCATCAGAAGGTGCAGGAGCTAGCCTGCCAAGCAGAAACACTGCTGGGACTTTTTAGTCTATAGGGACCTTCTAATGAAGGCCAAGCAGGAGGCAAAGTGTATGGTGTGGGGAGACAATGTAGAGTGGAAAGGAGAGGCAAGGCAACAATTGGCCTGTTTTCATCTCGCTGGCGTCTCCAAAAGAACGGCTCTAATTGGTATTGGAAGATTCAGGAGCAAGCATTAAGGGCAGGGAGGCCTGTACGGGCCCGGGCATTCTTTTGGAGGATGAACTTGCAAGACTTACCTTGGGTCCCAAGGGGCTCTCCTACATCTTGTTAGAAAACCATTGTAATAGCAGAATTCCGAATGCAAAATAATCGGAGATTCAGTTTGCAAGAGTGGAAAGCTAATTAAGATTATGCAAACCCAATGAAAGCAAAATGAGGGAATTAAGTGAAGAAGTGATAAGTTGGGGACACCTTCCCATAAAAAGAACCCTTAATATGATTCATCAGAATTAAATAAGGTGTTACAGTAAAACATAGTAGATTTTAGAATGAGGAGACATTAAAAAGCTGGGTTAATATTATTACTTTCTTACAAACACAATGAGCGGTGAGATAATGAGTCTAAAATTATGTTTGTTTCGTTTACAATGGAATGTTTTTGTAGGCTTTACAAGCATACTTCATAAAGCACAGCTACACGAGAATGTGAAATGAAATGAGATTTCTCATGAATTATCATTATGCAAGGGAAGGTATTGCCTGAAAAGTAAATGTGGTTCATGTATTTTATATTGATTCTTGCTAATAGTAATTTATCTATAACACTAAATGTATAATTTCTATCTAGTTGACTCCAAAGCATAAAACTGCTCTAATTTCTAATGATTTTACTATTAAGAATATATTAACGTAAAAGAACTTTACCAGTTTATGTTATATCATACACTGTAGCTAAAGGTATATTTATGCTCTCCTCATTGCAATATAGCCCTTAAGTAGAGCTTTTATTTGAAGAGTTGCCCTATATTATACAACATAATTAACATATACACATTTATTTTGAAGTAGTTCATTTAATTATGCCTAAAAACTCACAAGCTACAAACAAAAAAGTTTAGCTCAGCAAAAGAAAGCAAATATGACTAAGAGAACAAGATGAGATAAGCACTGGCTAAGTAAACACCTAAAGCAGAAATATCAATACTAAAAAAAGTGAGGGAAAATTTAAATCTTGGAACTGTTCATCTAATTATAACTTGTAGTTGTTCTCAAAGACAAATAAAACCCTTATATGCTTTCATTATTATGCTTGCTTGGATGTTGAAAACAAACTGTTTTTGAAATTCTAGAGAAAAGTGACTAATTTCCTTTGAGTATTGAGGCATAAAACTAAGATTTCTTATTTCCTAGAGAAGCTCAATTTTATGGGTTTTTTTTATTTTTGATTTTGACACTAGGAAAGCAAAGTGGGCATGGATTTGGGGGAAGGATGTAACTCCCCAGCTAATCAGAGCTGAATGGAAGCAGTAATGATAGAAAAGAGAGAGACATGATAACTCACGATGAAGAGAGAGAGAAAGAATCCAGATTAGAAGTAAAAGAAGTCACTGATGAGACTGAGTTCCATAGATTAAACCCTATCAGGGAGATAAGTATAGTGGAAGCACCCCAAATGCAAGCAGAATTCTAAGCAGGGATGGAAAAGAGGAAAAGCAATGACGAAAACGAAACAGAACGACTAATTTTTTGTACATTTAGAAATTTGGATTATATGATTCCTCCATGATAAAGTAGATGATACCTGGATTCCTTATATTTTAATGAAAAAAAAAACAGCCTATATTTAGCTAGAATGAAAGACAATAGCATTATCAGGAGTAGAATAATGCCAGAGATAAACCAAAAACTGTCTTGGAGGCATTAAATTTAACAATATATTTGATGACCCACTCAGATACCCTATGTAGATCGACGTTGCGAGTTGAAGATAGAGTGATACAAGACTGATGACGATTAGCATATGAAAGGTGTGA
>JAXCGZ010017774.1:15000-22500 GCA_037179515.1 Halocaridina rubra | reverse complement strand
ATCCCTGTTTGTCTTCCATACCCATCATATATTTGCTCACACCCACACAACTTCAAATAATGGTTAGTTTAGTAGTCAAAATATAATGCTGATAAATAAAAGTAAAATAAATTAGATGTAAATATTGATAAAGTTGAGGTGACAAATAGCTCATTGTTGCCTTCTTTTTTATTTAATTAATTGTTCGTGTAAATTAAGTTAGCTTTTAATTATCTTATTTGTGATTAGGTATTTTGGTTAAAACTTGGCTTCACATATATATTTTCTTTACTTCCCAAATTTTTTGTTGGCAATCATGAATAAATTATAACAAAAACAGGTGTTTTGCTGGCATCAAGTGTTTTTCCTTGGTTGCATGTTCAAGCTTTTCTTCATGTGGGTTTTTATTATTACCAAAGTAAAATTTTAGGTTAGGGTGTGTGTTACAATGGTTCACTGACACGATTAACTGAATAAGTATTCACAAGAGGATAAAGCAAATCAGTGCGAGGTAGAATCCAAATTTATAATTTCTTTGAGACTCAAACTCCAAGATGAGGCCATCTCTCTCTCTAACCTCCTATTCATTGGTCTGGAAAAGGGTGATAGAGGATCCCCAGGGGTGGCAGGAGGGGTAGTAGCTTTTAGAAAACTGAAACAAGGCTTCAGGGACCTCTTGACTTTCTCATATGGTCAGGATAGTAGAATTCAGGATATTGATTGAGATATGAAAGAAAACCTTGAAAATATGGTAAAATTCAGTGACACTAAAAGAGATTGTAAGAAATTTAGAAGAGAGTAACAAGGAAAAGGGTGTAGACAGAAAACAGTAGAAAGAATAAAAAAGCTGAAGGAGAAAAGAAAGACATAGAGTTAGGAATATCCAGAGAAGAAGATAACAACAAACAGTCAAGTGGTAGCCTAAATAAATAAAATGCTTGTATACTGCTCTCCTCTTAGAACGATGCGGTTGCAGCGTTTAATGTCCAGATATAAAAAAAAAAAATCCAACGGCATAGAGAATTTCCGGAGTTGATTACAGAATGGCAGAGTATTACAAGGTCTTTTGCAGATGCAGTGAAGAAAAATGTGGAAGTAATAAAATCAGTGAGGAAGGTGGTGCTGGAAAATGTATATTCAGTAGACTAATAATAAAAAAGTAATAGAAAAAATAAAGATGTTGTGCCTTAAAGGGCGAAGCAAGTGATCAAACAAACACTTGATAAAGAAAATTCAGTGATAATCTCAAGCATAAGTGAGGCCTAGGAGTCAACATTGCCGAGGATGAACGGGCATAATAAAGCTAATGTTTTAGGCATGATAAGGAAACTTAGAATAGTCTGTGGTCAAGAGAATATTATAAAAATTCACCAAAGTGATAAATACTCCAGGAAGGAAAAGATAAGAATAATGAAAGTAACCTTTAAGAGAAGAGACACGTGTTATAAATTATTGTTGAGAGGAAAAAACCTAAAAGATCTTAAAGAATTTAGTGCCGGGTTCATTAGGTCATATAGAACACAGGAAGAGATGGAGAGATCGAAAACCTAGTTTCAAGAAGCTGAAAGGTTAAATAACGGTGGAAATGCAAAAGAAAACATATATTTGGTTCATGTTCTTCAAGATAAAGGGGTAATAAAGAATATAATAATATGTTTTCAGCGGATGCAGCTTCATTGGGATTGCAGTACACAAATGCTAATGGGGTAGCTGGTAAGGCAGAAGCAAAGGATATGATTCAAAACAACATGACATATGTATAAGTGATTATAGAGACTAAGTTAAATGAAGACATAAACAGTGTCTCAGTATATCCTCAGGGCTTCAAAATAATGAGGGCTGAGAGATCTGAGAGGACTGGTGGAGGAATACATTGTTTATATATAAAATGTTTCAGATTGAAGAAATATAATTTACTATAGAAAGTTAGTTCAAGGATATTCTTGTTGCTCACACTAATACTGGTTCAGAGGGCATTATAATAGCTGTTGTATATAACCCATCAAGTAATCAACAATAGCTAGAGTTTTTTGAACAAGGTCATATGGGTACTAATGAAGTTATAAACTCTTTTGCTAATACCGCATTGGAAAGAAAGTGAATGATTTAGTTATGGGAGAATTTAATCATAGAGAGGTAGATTGCACTAATCTTGACCCACACAGTGTGGAGGATTCTTTTGGGGTAAGATTCTTAGACGGTGCATAAGGAATATTCCTACAATAATATGCACTGGACTCAATGAGGGTCAGGGGTGGGGATGAGCTATCACTGTTTGATTCAGTTTTTGCAGTTGTGTTGTGGATACTGGAAAAATTGAGTAAGTGACAACAATTTGAAAAAGTGACCACTGTGTGTTGTTGATGGTTTATATCATCAAAGATGTTAAACCTGAGAGTAGGGCACTGAGAAGGACACGAGGAGGAACTCTCTGAAAGGATATTACAATAAAATTACATTTCATTTTGCAGTTTTTGACTGGATAATCTTATTTAACAACAAAACTGAAAAAAATGAATGCACAAAATCTTTTGTGATGTATATGGAATAATAGTTACTTGTTGCTTACCATCCATCATTATAGGAATTATTCTTGTCAGAGAGAAAGGGTTCTCTCATGAGAGTAAGAGTGCTAAGGAGTGGAGAGACAAATTTTGGAATAGGTATAAGAGGAGAAAAAGTATTAATGTGAGGCAGACTTACAGACGAAAAAAAAATAATTAAGTAAAAGAAGAGATGCAGAGAAGGATCATAATAGGGATATTACCAGAAAGGCTAAAGAAGATTCTAAACCTTTCCACAGCTTTATCAGAGGAAAACTGAATGTCAAATAGCTGGTTTAAAGTTAAATTTGGCAGATGGAAGCATCACCGAGATATGTGAATAGATCTGCGAGGAATTGAACAAGGAATTTCAATCAATATTTTCAGTGGAAAATACCTCACCCCATCAGATTGTAGATATAAGAGATCATGGGTCAGTTTTGGACTTCATATTTTCAGCTACAGCTGTATGCATGGTGTAGATAGAGTTAGATGTCCATAAAGTTATGGGTCCTGATGGAATATTCCTTTACCTACATAAGATGAGTGTTATGTTAATATTGGTGGCATCATGCATTACACTTGAAAAGTTAATGGAATCTGGGGAGATTCCAAGATGCTGAAAACATGATATCTCTATTTCAAAAGGGAAGGAGAGACACAACTTTAAACTACACACCTGTTCCGTTGACCAGCATAGTTTGCAAAGTTATGGAGAAATTGCTAAGAAAAAACATCTCTCTTCATGTGGAGACAACATGGTTTTAGAGAAGGCAGACCTACAGGTACAAACTTATCAGAGTTTAATGATGAGGCAAGCCAGATTTTACAAGAAAGAGAGAGCTGAGCATATTGAATATTCTTAATTTTCAAAATGCATTGATACGGTCCCACATGGGAGACTTATTAAGAAGCTGCAAGCAGTGACAAAAAAGGTGGAAATATCATGTAATGAAAAAAAAAATACTTTTAAGGAAGGGAATAGAAAGTTAGAGTAAGACAGTGTCTGGCTGAAGAAATGTTAGTGGTGAGGTTCAATACAGTTCAATATAGGACCACTTTTGTCCTGTAAATGGCCTATCGGAGTCTGGAAATACATCTTTAAATATATATGTAGATTATGCAAAGAATGTGAAAAAAGTAAGACTAAAACAGTGATAGGGAGCTTTAGGAGACATATATAGTCTGCATGTCTGGTCAGAGAAGTGGATAATGAAATTCAGTACTTCAAATGTAAAGTGATGAGAATGGTTACAAGTGCACGAAGGCCCAAGTTTGGGTACTTGATAGCAAATGCAAAGCTGCAAGAGACTGAGAATAGAGAGATCTAGGAGTAAACATATTGCCAAATTTTGCTCCGGAAATGCATATAAATGGCACAGTAATGCATAAGCTTCCTTAGCAAATGTAAGGGTAGCCTGCAGTCTAAAGGGCATGGAAATGTTCAAAAATATTTATGCAACTTATGTGAGGTTACAGCTTGAATATGCAGTAGTTTTTTTTTTTTGGAATACACGATTATAAAAGCCTTTGAAAAAGTAAAATCAGTTCATAGGCATGCTACAAAACTGCTTCTAAAACTACACAATCTCAGTTATGAGGAGCTGCTCAGAGAATTAGATTTACCATCAGTCAAAGCTAGAAGAATGAGAATGAATGTAATGATGGTTTATAAATTACTTACTGGTTTTGGCAGAGTAGATAGGGATCGGTATTTTTATAAGGCTTGCTCTACAACTAGAGGTCATAGTTTGAAGATTCATAAGAAAACTTCTTTACAAGATATAAAGAGGTATCTTTTTAGTGTAAAAATAGTTGATGATTGGAATTTAAGCAAGGAATTAGTTAATGCTGACTGAATTTCTAGTTTTAAGGATAAAGATGATAAGCATAAATGAGCCAAAAAAAATGGAACGGCAAGGAGAAGGGGAGATGGGAGCCACGTACATAGGGCTTCTTTTGGTAAGTGAAGTTTGGTAATTTAGTGTACACACATACACTCACAAACTGTGTTAAGACCAACAAAAAGCTACACTTCTCCTCTGATGAGGTAATTTCACAGTGTGAGATGATAATGTTGCAGAAGATAACTGTGATCATATAGCGGATGCATTGTCACACAGCACCAAAATAGATGCTCCTTCCAAGCTTTAAAATTTGGAGCCTGCTAGACGCTTTTGGATGTTGGTATTATTTGGTATTTTCTTCCAGCAAAATCACGCTTTAACACAGCTGAAGGGATGCCCTGGAAGGGAGGCTTTGTCAGAGATTACTTGACTGAAAGCATTTGCCATTCTCCTAACAATTGTCTTAACATCAGGTTATGAGCAATTAGCAGTCCAATCCTGATACAAAACTATGGTGATCCATCACTCTTCATTCAAATAGAATTGCATTTTTAGATCTACAGCTTTGGATTTACTAAAGGCTCTATCATTCTCAAAAATATGCACATGACGTGATATGCTTGCTCGTATTTGAGGTATTCTCACCTTTAAACAAAATTAATAATTTTTTCAATAATTTTTACCCCTTTTTGCTCATCTCTTCCTTTGAAAAGCATGTTCTCGATGGCATGTTGAAAAATACACTTCTTTCATTGCTAAACATATAGTCTAAAAGACAGATAATCTTCAATGATTGCCATTTATATAAAAATGCATTTTGAGTTGTACAATATTCGTTATAAAATCACATTTCTCTGATGTGTACCTCTTCATACTGTAAACTTTTTGTTCTCAATGTACTTAGAAGTATGCAATGAAAATAAGAAAATATTTGGGGATTTGGTTATTACTTTTTACATACATGCAACATTTATGAACAAGAAGATATTGCAATTATTTTGTGCATATACATATCTTGTAACTTAAAATCTTTGTGTTTGGTAACATGAAAAAATGTAACTACAAGAGTTCATACAGAATAAGACTCAAGACAACTCTGAACGGTCGATATCCACAGTATTTGAAAAGCTATATCTTGAGAGAAAATGGCTCAAAGATCCTGGTGCTTCCTATATTAGAAAACATATATTTGAGTTGTTGAATATTTCTCTTTGCTTACAAATTTTTCAAACGATACTGGAATCATTTCAATGCCTTGTGGAGAAGTCACATTGTACAAGCATAATCTTCACTGATGATGAACAATTCCAGTGTCAGGAGGAAATCCTCTTTACATTCAGTTCTTAGCCTATGAGCTTGGGGGATCAATGAACTGTCCTTCTGCTTATGTCTTTATATTAAATAATTTCAGTGGAGAACAGCTGCAAAGGCAATTTCTGCACGCCATTTGTTTTCCACATTAAATATATACGGATCTGTCTTCATAACTTCACCTTGGATTTAAAGGTAACTGCAAGTTATGAAGATTATCATTGATGAAAAATATTTTATTATATGTCTTTAATAAGTGATTTTCAGGATATTTCACCAACAAAGAATGAATGGACATCCAAACTCAAACAAAACCTTTAGGGAATTAATTTTTCAATTGACAATTTATACAGTTACCTTCAGAAAATTTACTATGCAGGGACACCATTTCATCAGATAGTTTAATTTAGAGCAGTAATGTGCTTGTAAAATTCTTCACCTATTCAGATGCTATTGGAGCAGGATTTCAAATCACTTACACTACTTAAAACATAACTTGTAGGTTTATTATTGCAATCACCAAGTGGATTTAACCCTATGCTAATTAACTTAAAGAAATCATGTAGCTAAGTAAAATTGCAATGCATAATCTTGGCATATAATGTGCTCTTTAAAATTTTCAGTAATTCATGCATTATTTAAAATATATTGCATATTGTAAAGTAAATAAAACTATCATCAAGAATGGAACATCATGAATTTCAAAAGACTGCTGTGAATAGACCATCTGAACAGGAAACATTGACAAAAAGTGTATCAAAAAGACCTCTCTTACAATAAATGCATGGGGGTGTAAGTTCATCCCATAGAAAATCTAGCAAATATGATGGCTATCTACTGGGATTTTATATTAATTAGAAAGTTACTTTTGCCAAGTGATTTTCGTCAAGATAACTGATATACACTGTGGTCAATCATTTGAATACATAAAATTATTAAAAACTTGATTAGTTTTGCGTTTACCAAAGTTTTCTCTCTTTGCACTATGCTAATCATGCACCATTTACAAGAAGGTATACTAAAATGTTTCATTCCACATAAACTACAGTATCGTGAGTGCTAAGTTTATTCCCTAAAGTTAAAATTTCAATAAAAGTTCAGAATTTCTTTTAAAGTTTTGGATTTTACTTTCTTTAATGAAGCAGTCTTCAAATTAGTGATAATGCTGTCATTTGAGGAATATATTCATTTTGTGTAAGACATCAAGAGCTTCCTCCTCTCAAACTATTGCAATCTTTTGTGACATCATCATCTTATTAAAGGATACTTCAAAATGGTTTCCTTTGTTAATGGCTAAAGATTTCTAGAGAAATGATGAGGCAAAGAGATAGTGAGAGGACAGAGCTCCCTCTCCAATAATATTGACCAAATAAAATCCAGGTAATGGTTGAATACTCAAGTAGACTTGCATAAAATCACTAATCCCAACAGTTAATTGCCCAATATAATTGGGAATGACATGAGAGAAGGAAAGCTAATTCAAACCCCAGGCCAGGATCGAACCTGGATCCAGTATACTGCCATCTCCTGACACTACCATTGCATCACAGTGTGGGAAGGGGAGATGATATATTATTTCCTTCACTTACCTATAATCGGAAGCATGTAGAGGAATAGTCTAATAGTCTGAGGAAGCTGACTCACTAGATGTATGGTGCTATATAACTCCCTTCTTTTTCATTTGGAAAAATGTTTTAACTACAACTAATTTATCTATAATGCAAGTATTGCTTTTAGGAAGTCTAGTTAATTAATAATATTCTATTCCTTTTTGCATATGTCTTCTACCATGCTCAAGAGAACTTGGTCTTTGAGAGTGT
>JAXCGZ010017774.1:7500-12500 GCA_037179515.1 Halocaridina rubra | reverse complement strand
CTATCCTCCCTCAGACTCTGGTACTCTCTTCCTCTGTCTGGCTATCCTAATTCTTATTAAATACCTTCTTTCAAAAAGAGCATCTATCGTTATCTCATGGCCTTTTGCTGGCATATCTCTGGGGCATCATTATTTCAACTATTCTTTCGGCCTGTTCTTTTCCTTAGTGCATTATTCTTTAGTTTCTGTCTTGTCCTCAAGCTTCTATTTTTCTTTGTCTCAATGATTTCTTGATGCCAGGGCCTGATGAAGGCAGCCTTCTTGTGTCGCACTTGTGAAAAAGCCTTTGCTCCCTATCTTTAGTTGCAGCATTTGTTATGTAAATTATCCTTTAATAGTTGCATATTTATCTTCGGTATTTTGGAAGTGAAGTTGTATATACATACGTGAATGCATAAACATGTAAATTTTAAGGATACTCATGACCTACGCATTACAATAATTTTTCAGCATTAGTATTGTTGGGCCATTGTAGATATTTCCACGTCATTTCGTTCATAAGCAATAAAAATCGTCCTATTTCATTGCTATAGCAATCTAGCGATTGTGGTAATGAGGAAGCTCTCAAACTTCTTATCTAATGGCTCATCTATTTAAAGAAATAACATTGCCAGAGCGTGACCAGCGAGTTGTAACAGCAAGTAAAATCGATTCTCTTAAATAATGTAACTTTTTATAATTTGGATGTCAACTAATTTAGAGCTTTGATTAAAAAAATCTCTCTTTCTTTTAACATGAAAATCGCATTTCTTAACAATTATCACAGCACGTATTATATTTTTTCATGAGTTAATAGGCTATACTAGACTTGATTGCTTCATTAAGTGACTCTTATGCTACAGTTGAAAAGAAGGGTATAACATCTTACTTCTATTTAATATTTGGATTAAAACAGCAATTTTTAGGTACATTAATTTGCAATGTTTCAAAAAGTGTCTTCTTAATTGGCACGAATATAATGCAATGATCAATCAGTACGTTATAAATGAGAGACAAAGAAATCGAAGAGTTCAGGCTTGAGACTTGATTCTATTAAAATAATATTATTCCCCACGTTTAATTGCGAAAGGGTAAAGGCTATGCTTCGAAGTTTTCTTGAATTGCTTTAACATTTTTCATGAAAACGTTCATGTCAACAGAAGCTTTGCAATTTTTTTTTATTAAAACTATATTAATAAATGCTGATTTATGGAACGTGTAATCAATTGCCAAAAAATGCATATAAAATGTTTGAGGAAGTAAGACTTTGCTCTATGTATTACTCTCACGATCTGAAGCATATTTTCAAACATCCTAGTCATGTTCCTGATTGCCACGCCCATGCAGCTAACAATGACGTATTCTTTACTTTCAATTGTGTAAACTATTCATATTCTCTACTATAACTTCTTGGTAACTCTGACCACTCAATGATCTCAGTTTCTTCCAATTTCGCTCCCCCTCCATCAGTTCCTTCTACTCAGTGCTATATTTAGCACTTCTAACATAACCAACAAGATGATATGTATAACTTGGTCTTTGACTTACCATGTGATAGCTATTGCTTTTGAACCCACATCCCTGATCAGGCATCCCTATAAGCTACTGAAATCATAACCTTGGGAATGTAAAAGTTTAACCCCTTCCATATGAAAACTTTATCTCTCCCTAATCCTTTGTAAAACTATGCCTTCTCCATTCATCTCAGGCCATGGATCAGACATACTGGTTAGACAAAGAATCTCCTAATATGGCTCGTTCTGCTTTTAATATGATTAATATCTTTGTACTGCTCAAATTTGAAGGCCTAAAGTCCTGTATGAGAAGGAAAGTTGATGACTTAACTCCTCACGCACAGATAAATATCTTTCCTTTGCCAAAAACTTCTCCAATAACTTTTGTAGCTCAAGCTTTCTCCCTCTCATTCGTCCTGATGGTTTTATAGCTTGCTCTCCCACTGACAAAGTTACTTTCTCTTGGCTCTCATTTGTCTGGCAACTCTTCTTTAAGAGAATTCAGCACACCTGTCCCTCGTCCTTTACCTCTCTCCAACCCTATGTACTTCCCTATTCTTTCTTGAAGCAAAGTTTGTATGATTCTACTCTCTCTAAAAACAAGCAAGGCACTCCGATGGCATTCCTGCAAGGTTCCTTGAGGAGTTTCCAGACGAACTAGCTTCCATGCTCTGCTGTCTTTTACGTCTCGTTCTCTCAACCAGTGTATATCCTTCAAGCTTGAAGTACACTCTAGCTCAACCTGCTCCGAAGAAGATTGACCATTTACTTCCTTCCAACTACAGACCAGTTTCTCTAACATCTACTTTCACAAAGGTATTTAAAGCCTTTTTACTAAATTATCACTTCTTGAAATATCTTGTCTCTAACTCAATCATTTCTGATCACCAGAAAAGTTTCTACAAGGCAAAATCTACTGGTGACCTGCTGTCCTAGCTCACTCATATATGGCTATTTTCTTGAGGAACTATTGAAAATCCATTTATCTCGCACAAGGTTCTGTTGGCAAGAATTCTTGTTATAGGCTTTACCCCTTCTCTTATTCTCTAATTTCCAGTTTTCTCTCTTGATTGTTTTATATATGTGATTGCTGACGGTGCAATATCTAGCTCATTCCCAGTTACTAGTGGTGTTTCTTCGCCTACACTGTTCCTCATTTTCATAAACTATCCTCTACAGACCCCATCCTCTTCTCTTCTCCATGCCTTTGTCGACAATGCTATCTCCCATTTTTCCATTCCATTCTCTTCACAATGTTCATTTGCTATTTGTAATCAGTCTCATATCACTTTTTCTACAAATTTCAACTCCAATTATAAAGGGTGCCTGAGTTGGACATCCAAAATGTTTTAAAATTTAATGCCTCCCAAACTGTTTCTGGCTGTCTCTTTATCTTCTTCCCCTCCTGATAGCCCTATTATCTTTGAATCTAATGAAAATTGACCCCTCTTAAGGAAGGAGAAGAATATTTCCTCTGTGTTCCCCTACGAGTCGTAAAAGTCAACTAAATTGAGCGGAGTGGGGGACTGGGAATTCTCTCTTCTTTATTTCATAATCCTCTGAGTGGCCAAGAAATGCGAGGGTATTCTGGCAGGAGAGATCCAGACAGAACCCTAGTGACTGGGTCTCTAAATATGCGTGGTATTGTGTAAGTGAAAGTAGGAGGGAGGTAATAGGGAGTATGTTTCTGGAGAGAAAGATGATATACTTGTATTGAGCGAAACTAAGATAAAAGGGAACGGTGAAGTGACATTTGGGATTGTGGTAGGTAGAGTGTCTTGAGTTGAGAGAAGGAGAGGAAGAGAGGGAGTGGCTGTGTTGGTAAGTGAAAAAATAAAGTAGTGTGTGGTGGATTGGAAGAAAGTATCATCTGAAGTAATAGCGGCTGAAATTAGGCTGGGATGCAATGCTTGAGTATTTGTAGGCGAATATGGGCCAGGAAGTGAAGGGAGTGAGGAAGAAAGAGAAGAATTTTGATTGAAATTTAACGAGTGTGTGGGAAACTTGGGAATGGATGTGAATGTTGCATTGATGGGAGATTAGAATGCTAGAGTAGGATATTAGCCAGTGGATGGTGTAATTGGGAAGTATGGAGAGCCTGGCAGGAATGAGAGTGGAGAAAAAATGACAGAAGTGTGTACTTAAAGGTAGATGTTGATAGCTAATACTGCATTATAAAAGAAGGACGTGCACAAGTAGACATGGGTCAGAGTGGATAATGACAAAGTAATTGACAGAGGAGAAGGAAGAGAGAAAGCGATTTTCTAAAAGTAAGTGAACTGGATAACAAAGAGAAAGACAGTGAGGCTAAAGTTAATCTGAAGAATGTGTGGAGGAGAGATTAGATGAAGAATTGAATTGTTTCAAGGAGTAAGTAATGATGAATGCAGAGTCAGTGTGTGGATAAGTGAATAGCAAACGAAAGGTAGTGAATGATGGAAAGAGGAGGCGAGTGCAGTAGTGGTTGAAAAAGAAGAAGGCATTTAAGATATGGTTGAAGGTAGGTACAGTAGAGTTATATGAGAGGCACTGTGCAAAGAGGAGGTCAGTGAAGCGTGTGGTGAGAGAGGCAACTAGAGAAGCAGATGTAAGTTGGTGTAGGAGCTCATCAGAGAATTTTTAAAGGAATAGAGATATGTTTGGAAAGGGAATGAAAGAAGTGAGGAAAGTTGAATATATAGGGAGGAGAGGGTGGAAGGAGAATATGGACCATTGCTAGTAGACAAAGTGAAGGTGAAAGAAAGATGGGCTGAGTATTTGAAGGAGCTGCTATATGAGGAAGATGATAGAGAAGCAGAGATTGTGGCAGTGGGAAATGAATGGAGCATGCCAATGTTGGGTAATGAGAATGATAGAGAAATAACAAAAGGGGAGGTACAATTGGCACTGAGAATAATGAGAGCAGGTAAAGCACCAGTAAAAGATGGGTGTCATGTTGAATATCTCTCAAAAGGAGGGGAGGCATCAGTGGAATGGATTATTGGGTTGTTGTGAATGTATGCCTAGCAGAGGGAGGGTCTCAGTTGATTGGAGGAGTATATGTGTGTAGTGGTTTCTGAGGAATTAGTTGGTTGACTGTAGCTAATAAGGTATATAGAAGAGTGTAAATGGAGAAAATAATGAAAAAGACTGAGAGACTGAGTAGGAATGAAGAGCATTGGTTCAGGGAAGCAAGAGAATGTGCAAATCAGGTGTTTCCAAATAGGAAAATTCTTAGAGGAAGGTAGGGACAATTTTAGAGCATTTTTGGATTTAGAGAAAGTATATGTCAGGGTTGATAGAGAGGCGTTGTATAGTGTGTTGCAACTGTATGGCTTAAGTGGAACTTTGTTGAATGTGGGTGTGGATATATGAACATTAAGTGGTCTTTTAACAAGATGGTGGGCCCATTACGTACTCGAATGTAAAGCCAGTGCATCCTACTGATAGCTGATCACTAATTTGGCTGTTAGAGCCTTAGAACAATATCTCATATTGTAAACAAGAGAATTAGTGAACAGGGTGGTT
>JAXCGZ010017774.1:0-2500 GCA_037179515.1 Halocaridina rubra | reverse complement strand
GACCGACTGAAGGAGGATCTCAGAGAGAGACAGCTGGGGGAGGAGCAAGTGATGGACCGGAACCAGTGGAGACGACTAGTGAAGAGATGCGACCCCATATGAAAATGGGAATGCAAATAGAGGAAGAAGAAGAAGAATATATATATATATATATATATATATATATATATATATATATATATATATATATATATATATATATATATATATATATATATATATATATATATATATATATATATATATATATATATATATATATATATATATATATATATATATATATATATATATATATATATATATATATATATATATATATATATATATATATATATATATATATATATATATATATATATATATATATATATATATATATATATATATATATATATATATATATATATATATATATATATATATATATATATATATATATATATATATATATATATATATATATATATATATATATATATATATATATATATATATATATATATATATATATATATATATATATATATATATATATATATATATATATATATATATATATATATATATATATATATATATATATATATATATATATATATATATATATATATATATATATATATATATATATATATATATATATATATATATATATATATATATATATATATATATATATATATATATATATATATATATATATATATATATATATATATATATATATATATATATATATATATATATATATATATATATATATATATATATATATATATATATATATATATATATATATATATATATATATATATATATATATATATATATATATATATATATATATATATATATATATATATATATATATATATATATATATATATATATATATATATATATATATATATATATATATATATATATATATATATATATATATATATATATATATATATATATATATATATATATATATATATATATATATATATATATATATATATATATATATATATATATATATATATATATATATATATATATATATATATATATATATATATATATATATATATATATATATATATATATATATATATATATATATATATATATATATATATATATATATATATATATATATATATATATATATATATATATATATATATATATATATATATATATATATATATATATATATATATATATATATATATATATATATATATATATATATATATATATATATATATATATATATATATATATATATATATATATATATATATATATATATATATATATATATATATATATATATATATATATATATATATATATATATATATATATATATATATATATATATATATATATATATATATATATATATATATATATATATATATATATATATATATATATATATATATATATATATATATATATATATATATATATATATATATATATATATATATATATATATATATATATATATATATATATATATATATATATATATATATATATATATATATATATATATATATATATATATATATATATATATATATATATATATATATATATATATATATATATATATATATATATATATATATATATATATATATATATATATATATATATATATATATATATATATATATATATATATATATATATATATATATATATATATATATATATATATATATATATATATATATATATATATATATATATATATATATATATATATATATATATATATATATATATATATATATATATATATATATATATATATATATATATATATATATATATATATATATATATATATATATATATATATATATATATATATATATATATATATATATATATATATATATATATATATATATATATATATATATATATATATATATATATATATATATATATATATATATATATATATATATATATATATATATATATATATATATATATATATATATATATATATATATATATATATATATATATATATATATATATATATATATATATATATATATATATATATATATATATATATATATATATATATATATATATATATATATATATATATATATATATATATATATATATATATATATATATATATATATATATATATATATATATATATATATATATATATATATATATATATATATATATATATATATATATATATATATATATATATATATATATATATATATATATATATATATATATATATATATATATATATATATATATATATATATATATATATATATATATATATATATATATATATATATATATATATATATATATATATATATATATATATATATATATATATATATATATATATATATATATATATATATATATATATATATATATATATATATATATATATATATATATATATATATATATATATATATATATATATATATAT
>JAXCGZ010017773.1:17500-40981 GCA_037179515.1 Halocaridina rubra | reverse complement strand
ATATATATATATATATATATATATATATATATATATATATATATATATATATATATATATTTATGAATCCTTCTCTTACCCCTTACTGGGACTCGATCCTAAGACACACACACACACACACACACATATATATATATATATATATATATATATATATATATATATATATATATATATATATATATATATATATATATATATATATATATATATATATATATATATATAAATCGTTGTACTGGATCATTTTAATGCAAAAATCTTTAATTTAACAGTATTGACTGTAACATTTTTATGCTCTACAAAAAAAAAAAAAAAATACATGAAGATGATGCTTTTGCATTATTGTCTATGCTGATTTAGCAAATGTTGCACATTGTAAGATATAGACAAAAGGAGATTCGAACTAAATAATATAATATTCAGGCCAATACCTATGTTTCTGCCTCTAGATACCACAGTAACAACTTTTCATGCTTTGGTAGGAGTTATTAGCTACCACGAAATATGTGAGGATATATATATATATATATATATATATATATATATATATATATATATATATATATATATATATATATATATATATATATATATATATATATAATATATATATATATATATATATATATATATATATATATATATATATATATATAATATATATACTGTATATATATATATATATATATATATATATATATATATATATATATATATATATATATATATATATATTATATATATATATATATATATATATATATATATATATATATATATATTATGGTCATTATGTCTTTTATTACCGATAATCACAAGAAAAACTTTACTTGAGGGGGTAAAATATATAATGGAATACTAAAAAAATGAATCCAGAAAAATGGCTGATACCTCTTACGCCGAGACTGAACTTAAAATTTTAACTCAATCCTCACTTTTGAATCCAGAGGGCAAACGATCCGAACCTTTTCTGCTTTTTTGGTTACAAGTGGTGGCCACGGGGCCAATCCTTCCACAAACTCAGGAGCTCCAAGTGATTCAGATCTGTGTGGCTCTTCGTAAAGCCAGGGAGATGTAGCTAGTAAGGTCTCCTTAATCTTCCATTCTTCCTGAAATACAGGTGCATCTAACAGATAAGGTGAAGTGACATCTTCGGCTTCCAAAGACCTCATCCTTTTAAGTGAACGTGGGTTATTGGTAGCTTTCCAAGAACATTCTGAGGTATTGATCGTAAGTCTGGGCTTTCGAATCCTTTCTGCATCTGCCCTCTTAGGATCTACTGTCACGTGTGAACGACTAGGAGACACGACTGGTGTCCTTTGCACTGTAAATTGATCATGGTATATCTCAAAAGCGGGTGGAAGCCATGGTAAGGTCATCACAGTACTCTCCTGAGTCGTCCCTCTCAACAATTGTGCGTCCTGTTGGTCGTAGCATTCGCTTCTGTGGATTAGGATTGAGAGGGAGGGAGAGAGAAAAAAAAAATAAAATAAGGATTCAGATCTTATGAAAATAATACTGAGAACAGCTTGACTATGTAACTTGAAAATTAAGGGTATACAAATTAAGTTTCAAGGATGTAAATAACTTTTATCATAAATGCTAAATGGCTTTCAATTCAGTCAGCTTCTTTGTTGGAGAAATGTATTAAAGTATATGAATTGTATTAAAGTATATGACTTAATATATGAACAAATCATAGAACCCGTGTAGCTGCAGAAGAGGATAATCTCTTCTTATAAGAGGAATTTTGGCTAACTACTAGAAAAAAGAGGATGCAGCATGATGGAGATGTGCAGTGCAAATGGTTTTCCAATTAATGTGTAGGACAGTATCTTTACTTATAAGGATTACAATGTCTTGTATTAACAACCAAACATAATCGAATTGACAAA
This sequence comes from Halocaridina rubra, assembly GCA_037179515.1. Lineage (NCBI taxonomy): Eukaryota > Metazoa > Arthropoda > Malacostraca > Decapoda > Atyidae > Halocaridina > Halocaridina rubra. The sequence continues at coordinate 39,083 of JAXCGZ010017773.1, read as the reverse complement.
GGGTAACAAGAAAGAGTAATATATCTAACTTGACAAGGAAGTAAATATTACTACAAGAAAATAAGCGACATAAAGAAAGAACTGCGTGAATAATATCGATTGAGTAACGGCCTGATAATGTATAGCAAAGAATATATAACATCAGGCAAAAAGCTGTATGTAAAGTGTTATCAAACTATCTCCACCTCTTAAATGATAAAGAAATAACAATATTAATAAAATCTTTCTCATTTGATCAAGTAGCAAGAATAAGAATTCATATTTAGAAAACACTGATTGTGTCAGTATAAAAGCACTCACTATTACAAATGCAAAAACAATAATAGAAGAGGAAGGACACTCATATTCAATCACATTAGGTTTTGATGCATGACTTTACATCTTCTGTGAAGTTCTACTAGTGATTTATTAGCAAAAACAAAAATAGAAGAGGGAGGACACTCATATTCAATCACTTTAGGTTTTGATGCATGACTTTACATATTCTATGAAGTTCTACTAGTGATTTATTAGCTGAGATATATGCATGTGTAAATAACACAAAATCTCCTGGCATTAAATCTCCTAGCACTAAAATAGACATTGAAAGACTCTCAGAAGATAAGATGACATACCTTTAGAGGACCGTAAATCATCGTCACCATATGTAACACGTGGATGGTCCCCTTAAAAGGGTGAGATATATTAGGGTAGACACTAGATGGTACAATGGCCGCGCTACAAGAAACACTAGATTGAACTCTCTATTTGACAAGAGGTATCAGGGGGTCTTCCATTGATTGTTTAGATTCTCATCCATTCCATGTGAGACAGATTTGAGGGAGTTGTTTATGAGGTTTGCTCGTTTAATTGATAGCCACAGTTGAGTTGGATTTCTTTTAGACAGTTACTACTGGAGGAGGGAATATTAGAGGAAGGTTTTACTCGTCATGAGGAGAGAGATCAGTTCCTTCCTTGAGTCAGGGATATATGAAAGTAAGGTGATGAGAGGAGAGAGAAAGAAGAAGTTTATGATTTCACAATTATTTATATTTTGGACTGTGTCTTTACTAAGGAACTGCTCATACGGAAGATAAGTCAGAATGAAGAGAACGGATGATATATCCTGATGGATATATGAAGACACACGAAAGTTTGAATAGGTAGGAAATGGTTGAAACATTTCGAAAATGGTTGAATCATTTCGGAAATGTAGTAATCATACACAGTGGGTGATTTGTTGCGAGTGGGGGTCGAAGTAGCCTCAAGGTGATAAGCCACAGCTGTGAGGGTATCCGGTTCCCTGGGCAACATCACTCCTTTCTGTGCAAAAAATATCACACACATGTTATTAACAACATCAATTTTTTCTTTAAGACAGCACGTTAAACGTTTCGTGATATTATCTAAACTCAAATATTCTTCTTAAATTCAGATCATCTACTACTAATCATATTTTCAATACTGATGAATACTAATTTGGTAAAAGGTATTGTGCAGATGATACTAAAATGATGATTAAATTTAGTATGCACCTAACTTTTTGGCCTACGCCTAAAATGCAAGTCTACATATCATCATGGCTACCTATGAAGTGTGGTGCAAAGACACTGGATGGTTTCATATTCATAGGCATTCAAAACCAGCTGATATAATTCTTGGAAAAACTATCCCGTGAAGACTAAACTAATATTCTTAATTATTTTTAGCTAACTATGTGCACCTATATCTACTGTATCTAGGCCACGAAAGTATGATTCATGATATAGTTTCTATCTCGAAGGTGCGATAATAATTTTACCTGTCGAAGAAGATTTTCAGGATTTATGTAGAAGGAACCTTCATGACCATCTTGGTACTCTCTTCTTGGAGAGGTCTGATGTGAAGAATTTTTTGAAGATGCTGGTTTAAGATGCTCTCTTATCCCACTGGTATCTGGGCTATTTAAATGATAGTCTTCCTGAAACTGTTTTACTTGATGATCTGAAAAGAAACCCACTTTCTGGCTAGTACAGTGGTAACGAGCTGGCCTCGCATTCGCGAGGTCGACAGATCGGTTCCCGTTCAGGACCGAGAGTTTAAACAGTTTACTGGGAAGGTCACTACAGTGGCTGAACACCACAGTGGGGGGTTGGGGCTTGCACCGGCTGACGCCCGCCAGAACAGGGGCGATGCCTCTGATATGAGGGCTAAAACCCAGCAAACTTTAACTTTAACATCATATAACTGAAAACATGTGGTTTGTACTTTCGAGGCTTTACTGAATAAAATGATCTGTGTATCTCTATATCGTACATGCATATGATGATGAACAGATACTTTAATGAAAATTTTTGGATTCAATTGTGGTGGATTATGATTTGACTCAGCGAATGAAATGACATACCATTATGGACTGAGATAATGTCTTGAATTTGATCGTTTCCATTCGGTGCTTCACATAGATGGATTATGCCTGGAGATTCTCTTTCATCGGAAGTTCCCTTGAGCTCTGACTTTCGAGGGTGAAGACGCCTCGATTTGATGATAATAACTATGACCAAAACCATGAGAAACAGAGATGCTAAAACACCAAATAATACAGCAAGTATTGGTGTCAGGGCCAGATAGCCTTTTCCTTAAAGTAAAAAAAAAGAAGAAGATATAAATGTTTGTATAATCTTCATTAGTAAGTATAGTGCATGCAACCTAAAACTACATATCAGGAATTTACAGCAATTAGGCAATTATAACATATATTAAACTGATAAAACATACAATAAGGTACCTGGACTTGTACGTTTCTCAGCAAAATCTCTGGGTGTCATGATTACCATTCTCACGACATCGCTCTGACCCTTTTTATTAGCGCTCGTTATTGAGAGAATATACTCTCTTCCTGGTTCAAGGCCAGTCAAGAGAAATTCAGGCTTTAGAGAAATTGAAGTATTAGGTAAAACCAGAGGTGCTTCTTTGGTCGCATTGGTTGGAGACTGAGAGCGAGAATGAGAAACCACCAGATTAAATGTTTGTTCCATTCCTCCATCCCATCCAGCCTGGCACTTGATAACAGCTCCACTAGATGTAACATTGCCGACACTACAATTTTTAACTGGGTCAGGAACAGCTGCAGCATCAAAAGTGACAACGAGAGAGGAAAATGTAAATGATTATTCATGAATGGGATGTGAAATCCTCACCAGAGAATGACTAATACCTGCAATTTTATTTTTACTTAGATTGAAGGAAAGTTAATATAAAACGTATCTCGATAAATGGAGCATTACAGACATTAATTATATTCGTTTAGATTACACGTATATGAGATTTCAATCCACTGAGACCTATTATTTTAAGTGTGAGACATCCATCCTTTCAGATAACTCTATGCTCACACCAGAGGTCACTGAGTACTTACACGCTTGTATAACATGAAAGATACATGGTTGTATCTGTTTACCAACTTCATTGCTTGCCCAGCATAAGAGAGTTCCATAATCTGAACGAGTTTTGGGGATAAACGAGACCTGACTTCGGCCATTTCCTATAACCCAAAAGCGACTGGAAGGAATGTCAACTACTGAAGAACTGTTGAAAGCCCAACTGAAGAACGTGAGAGTACAGGACGACAAAATTAGGAAAAAAGATCATATTTAATAAATTAACAAATTCATCTACTTAGACTAAGTTATTAAGATCAGAGTTTTAGCTCAGACAGATTTTAGTGATATCAACTTTTGACACTGATATTATTAGAACATTTTACCTAAAGTCAGTTGGTTCTGGATGGGCCTCAACACTACATGTTACATTCAGCTCGTCGTGTTTTCCTCCTCCGTACACACCCTTTTGGCCGGGACGACACACGGGAGCAACTAAAAACACAAAATAAGGAAATGAGTCCTCTAATAGAGGTAGTCGCCGTGGCTCAGTCGGTAGCGTCTCCGACTCTGAGGCGTCAGGTCGAGGGTTCGCGCCCCGCCACGGTCTGAGGTTAGCAAAGGCATGCACTCAGCGTAAGGATTACATCTGCCAAAACAAGTCCTTCGCAAGAAGGCAACCGTCCTAGCCCTTGGTTGATAAGGGAGTCCGTGACGTAAAACCGGAACCGGAACCAGTCCTCTAATAGAGATACTTGCAGTTTAACAGGAAAAGACTCTCATTATTGAATTTTCTCAGTTTTCACAAATATGTATTCGTTAATGAAAATAAGGTATGCGATATTATTAAATTTGATTTGAATTCCAAATTCTGTATCATAGTGTTTATATATATATATATATATATATATATATATATATATATATATATATATATATATATATATATATATATATATATATATATATATATATATATATATATATATATATATATTATGGAACCATTCTCCAGTTGCGATACTACAGGTGAAGGTTTTTCGAACCTGAATAGGTCTGTCCCGGACAGTTCGATGCTAAGTCTTCCTTCAGTAACGGTTCTTTTTCTATGCCTACAGCTACACTGAATATTCTTGGATATTTATTATACATCTTTTATTATCCCTTCACATCTGACAAGTCATTACACTCTCTATCTCTGTTTCTCTTTACTTTATGTATTTTTCGTGCCCAAGCCCGATGAGGGCTGTTTTATTTTATTATTTTTTGGCCCGTCCTGGTGTCATAAAAAAAAAAAAAAAAAAAAAAAAAAAAAAAAAATATATATATATATATATATATATATATATATATATATATATATATATATATATATATATATATATATATATATATATATATACTGTGTGTATATATATATATATATACTGTGTGTATATATATATATATATATATATATATATATATATATATATATATATATATATATATATATATATATATATATATATATATATATATATATATATATATATATATATATATATATATATATATATATATATATATATATATATATATATATATATATATATAATGAGTGTGACACCGAGACAGTCCATAAAATTGTCTTCATCAAGCCCAGCACCAAGAAAACATTAGGAGAAGAAAAATAGCAGTTTAAGGAATAAGCAGAAGTAATGGAATGTTAACAATAGAATAAGGACAGACTGAAATAATAGTCAAAGTAATGAAGACAGACAAATATGGCAGAATTTGGCACTGAGATGACTGTACATCAGCTTCTTCAAGGAAGAAAGACTTATGGAGGACGGACGAAGTAAGAGAATTCCAAAGTCTGGAGATGGAAGGAAAGGAGCAGGCACTGCACCGACCAATGCACGAATTACAAATTCACACAGTACCTGTGTGATGAGGCCGCCCTGCGTGTGCCATGCGGCCTCACCAGCGGGGGAGGCATGCAACTCGCCAGCTCATCAGAGCAGCGATGTTATATATATATATATATATATATATATATATATATATATATATATATATATATATATATATATATATATATATATATATATATATATATATATATATATATATATATATATATATATATATATATATATATATATATATATATATATATATATATATATATATATATATATATATATATATATATATATATATATATATATATATATATATATATATGTGTGTGTGTGTGTGTGTGTGTGTGTGTGTGTGTGTGTGTGTGTGTGTGTGTGTGTGTGTGTGTGTGTGTGTGTGTAATTACCTAATTGTAATTACCTAATTGTGTTTACTACGGGAAAGAGCCCAAAGCTCGTATCTTCCCGTCTCCTGATCGGTTCCATTTTATACTTAGTGATACTTATCATACCTGTCCTTAAAACTATGGATTGAGATAGCATTAACTACCTTCTCGCTTAGCGAATTCCAATTATCAACTATTCTTACACTGAAAAAGTATTTCCTTACATCCTGCAAAGAAGTTTTCTTACGAAGCTTCAAGTGTGTGATTACCTAATTGTGATTATCTAATTGTGTTTACGGGAAAGAGCCCAAAGCTCGTATCTTCCCGTCTCCTCATCGGTTCCATTTTATACTTAGTGATACTTATCATACCTGTCCTTAAAACTATGGATTTAGATAGCATTAACTACCTCCTCGCTTAGCCAATTCCAGTTATCAACTACTCTTACACTGAAAAAGTATTTCCTTACATCCTGCAAAGAAGTTTTCTTACGAAACTTCAAACTATGACCTCTAGTTCTAGAGCCAGCCATATCAAAATATCGATCCCTATCCACTCTATCATAACCATGAAGGAATTTAAAGACTGTCACCATATTCCCCCTCACTCTTCTAGCTTCGAGTGATGGTAAGTCTAATTCCCTCAGCCTCTCATCATAATTGAGATTGCGTATTTCTGGCACCAGTTTCGTGGCATGTCTTTGAACTTTTTCAAGCTTAGCTATGTGCTTTTTCAAGTGCGGATTCCAAAAGGGGGCTGCATATTCGAGTTTTGGCCTCACATAGGTTACATAAATATTTCTGAACATTTCCTTGTCCATGTGCTTGAAGGCTACCCTTACATTTGATAAGAATGCATATGCTGCCCTTACTATGCCATTTATATGTATTTCTGGAGACAAATCTGCCAGTATGTTTACTCCGAGATCTCTCTCATTTTCTGTCTCTTGAAGTTGTACTCCAGCCACCGAGTAGTCAAGCTTGGGCCTTCTTGCACTTGTACCCATTCTCATTACCTTGCATTTTGAAGTATTGAATTTCATTAGCCACTTTTCTGACCACTCATGCAGATTATTTAGATCCTCCTGAAGTTCTCTACCATTGTTCTCGTTTTTTACTTTATTCACAATCTTTGCATCATCTGCAAACATATTCATGAATGAATTTACAGAGTCTGGTAGGTCATTTACATATACAAGGAACAAAAGTGGCCCTAAAACTGAACCCTGTGGAACTCCACTACTAACTCTTCTCCATTCAGACACTGAGTGTCTTACTCTAACCCTCTGTTCCCTTCCTTCTAAGTACGTTTATATATATATATATATATATATATATATATATATATATATATATATATATATATATATATATATATATATATATATATATATATACTATATAATATGTATTCTCCACTTTTGTTTTATATTCGCCAAAAAAAATAAAAAAATAAATCAAGGATTGCTGTTGCATATGTTACTGAGTGCTACACTGGTAGTGTTATAGATTTTCAAGTCTAGTGATCTTACTGTCATTCTTGTACCCTACTTAACAGAAAAAAAGTCGACAAGACCATCAGTCCTTAATAATACAGAAGAAGGAAAGATAATCACAAGGAAAAGTGTAAAATAAAATACAGAGACACATCAGGTGGGATGGAGAGATAGGCTGCCATCATCTTATGGAAAAGATATTTGCACCTCAAGTTGAGATACAGAGTAATGGTTGGTAATGGGAATACCAGTACTTATAAACAAAAACAAGCAAAAACAAACAAAACAAACAAAAACATTTATTTCCATTTTGTACAACGGTTATTCAACATTAATAGTAACTTATAAGTAGACATGTAATTAAACTAACAAATAAGAGGGTTAGACATATAGTTAAATTAAATGTAGCTTTCATAGAAAATAATAATGCTGTAATAAAAATGTTACAATAATGTTAATAATAAAGTAGTAAGTATGCCACTAGATACAGGATCGTTATTATCGGCATCATTTCCATATTTGTTTCCTTACAATGAGAATAATTAGTTCTTAATGAGCAGCAACTATTTGTCCAAAAAAAAAACTATATAGTTTGCCTTTGAAAGCTGTGAAAGAGGATGCATTTTTAAGATGCTCTGGAATATTATTCCAGAGTGTTGGCCCTTTGATAGTGATCATCTTTGAACCTGCTTCTGTGTTTGTTCTGTGAATAAAGAGCTCACTGCTCTGTCTTGTGTTGGTTCCCCTTATATCCCTGACTGTTTTTAAATCAAATAGCCAGCTAGGATAATGATGGTCCAAAATTTTGAATACAAAAACATAAATAGCATAAGCGACCTTATTTTCTGCCCGCAGCCACCCAAGTTTATTGAGAGCTGGTGTGATGTGGTCATATTTTCTTATTCCTCCCAAGGCAACTCGAGCTGCAAAATTAATAAGCTTCTGTATTCTGTTTATCTGAGTCTTAGTGGTAGCTCCCCAAACAGTTGTGCAGTAATTAATGTGACTTAGGGCTAGAGATTCAACAACAGTTATTCGAGTGGTAGTCTCAAAATTATCTTTTATACGTGATAAGTACATTAATGTTCCTGTAACCTTTTTTCATACTTTATCTATGTGGGAATCAAACAACATGTGGTTATCAAAGTGAATTCCTAGGTTTTTGACTGTTTTGCTAGGTGTGATAATATTGTCGCAAAAATTAATTGTTGTGTTTTCTGGAATTTGTGCTATGTGGAACCTTGAACCAATAAATATGCACTGTGTTTTACTTTCGTTAATTAACAGCCCAATTTCTTGGAAATGGGTTTTAATTTTTGACAGAGTGTTTTCTGCTCTTAAAGTTAGCTCTGGGAGATTATTAATATCACCACTAAGGAGTAGTTGAGTGTCATCTGCATATTGTACGACTAGACAGTCAGAAATGAAAGAAGATAGATCATTTACGTAAATGGAGAAGAGGATAGGACCAAGTACTGATCCCTGTGGAACACCATATGATAAATTTTTTGGCACAGAGATAATGTTGTTAAGACGTATGGACTGTTTACGATTAGATAGATACTCGCTAAACCAGCTTGGATCAATATTTAAGTTAATACATTTACTTAAAAGAATTTCATGGTTTACACTGTCGAAGGCTTTTGATAAGTCTAATAATACGAGAAGAGATATTTTTTTCATATCTATATTATTATATATACTATTCGTAACTTTAAGCAGTGCAGTTTCCGTCGAAAGTTTCGGTCTGAAACCATGCTGGTTAATACTTATTATTCTATTTGATTCTAAATATGACATAAGTTGGCATGCAACAATTTTTTCTAATATTTTAGAGAAAATGGGTAGGAGGGAAATGGGACGATAGTTTGTCACATCTTCTCTGTCCCCCTTTTTATGCAGAGGTATTACATGTGCTATTTTCCAAGAGTCAGGAAACTCAAACCTAGCTACATTGAATTTGCTGGTGCCAAATGAATCCTTTTATTATATAATTATATGTTGATGTTTGATATATATTTATATGTTTATATAAATATAATACCTTGAACCCCTTTAGGGGATAGGGGGGACCAGGTACCAGTGGAACCAGAAACTAGAGGGTATCAATGTACAGGAACAAGAGGGTATTGCCTACTTGTGAGTAATATTAAAACTTTTTTTTTTGTTAGTTCCACTTTAGTAAAGTTGCACAACTATTATAAATGTTATCACTTATGACAAAAAATTTCAGGACAATATCTTCACTACTAAGTGAGATATGTTGTTTTAGATTCTCCACCCCCGCTCGGGTGGAACGGGTCATGGAGGACCCATAGGGCGATCGCCAGCTAAGGGAGATAAGGACAATATCTTCACTACTAAGTGAGATATGTTGTTTTAGATTCTCCACCCCCGCTCGGGTGGAACGGGTCATGGAGGACCCATAGGGCGATCGCCAGCTAAGGGAGATAAGTAGTTTCTAGATTCTCCACCCACGGATGGGTGGAACGGGTCATGGAGGACCCATAGGGCGATCGCCAGCTAAGGGAGATAAGTAGTTTCTAGATTCTCCACCCACGGATGGGTGGAACGGGTCATGGAGGACCCATAGGGCGATCGCCAGCTAAGGGAGATAAGTAGTTTCTAGATTCTCCACCCACGGATGGGTGGAACGGGTCATGGAGGACCCATAGGGCGATCGCCAGCTAAGGGAGATAAGTAGTTTCTAGATTCTCCACCCACGGATGGGTGGAACGGGTCATGGAGGACCCATAGGACGATCGCCAGCTAAGGGAGATAAGTAGTTTCTAGATTCTCCACCCACGGATGGGTGAAACGGGTCATGGAGGACCCATAGGGCGGTCGCCAGCTAAGGGAGATAAGTAGTTTCTAACTTGAGAGAGCTTTACTACCCGTTTTCTAAAAACTTGTTTTATTTTATCTTTAAAATTACACAACATAGTAAGTTTTCATGATAAATGGTTGATTCTTGTGTCATTCATTTCCATTTTTTTTGTTTTCTTTCAATCTGTCTTTTCAGAAAATGGTATTTGAAATAAAAAAAAAATATGAAGTTTAAATATTTTTCATTTTTTTTTTCATATATTTGCATATAAATAAGAAATTCTATAATGAAAAAAGTACAATGATAAATGTCTAGAATGAGGACTAGAAAATAAGTTCACAAAGTTTCATTGAAATCAGAGCAATAGACTTCAAGATCTATAGCTTTGAACATATGTAAAATTTTCAAAAAATGCGCAATGCTCAGAAAAAACTCGCCAAAAATACAATGATAAAAAAATATGGTAACCAACCTCCCCCAAGAAGTTTACTTTAGCATACTGAATTAAACACTGAAAATATCATCTCATTCAATTAAAAAAATATTTTTTTTTCCCTAAGAGCCTCCCCTCAAGTATCTTCTTTTAACTTGCTTATATATATATATTTTTTTAAATTCTGAGGCCAGTTGATAATGAAATAAAGTTAGTTAGTTCCGGTTTTACGTCACGGACTCCCTTTTCTACCAAGGGCTAGGACGCTTACCTTCTTGCAAAGGACTTGTTTTGGCAGATGTAATCGTTATCCTGAGTGCTTGCCCTTGCTAACCTCATACCGTGACGGGGCGCGTGAACCCTCGACCTGACGCCTCAAAGTCGCGGACGCTACCGCTTGAGCTACGGTGACTCTTGATAATGAGATAAACAGAGGCTCAATTGAGAAGTTAATCTCTATATGAAGGTCCCGTTAGTCATGGATAGCAGGATAAGTGACTTACATTTCACGCTGAGCTGAACTGAATTGGATTTGCCAACACCATGTAGATTAGTGGCTAAGCAGGCATATTGTCCCGAAGATTTTCTGCTGACACGTTGCAGGACTAGACTCTGATTGCTCTGTAGAACTCCTGACGTCACGTTGTGATTTAATTCTTCACCCTAGGTAAAGTGAATGACAAGTGTGTATTAATTCTTTACTCTAGGCAGAGTGAACGACAAGTGTGTATTAATTCTTAACCATAGGCAAAGTGAACGACAAGTGTGAATCAATGCATCACCCTAGGTAAAATGAACAAGTATAAATTAATTCTTCACCCTAGGTAAAGTGACCGACAAATGTGAATTAATTATTCACCCTAGGTAAAGTGAACAAATGAGAATTAATATTTCACCCTAGGTAAAGTGAACGACAAGTATTGATTAATTATGCACCCCAAGCAAAGGAAATGACAAGTGTGAATTATATCTTCATCCTAGGTAAAGTGAACAACAAGTTTTATGTAATTATTAACAATAGGCAAAGTGAACAAGTGTGCATTAATTCTTCACCCTATGTAAATTGAACGACAAGAATGAATTAATTCTTTACCCTAGGTAAAGTGAACGACAAGTGTGTATTCATTCTTCACCCTAGGTGAAGTAAACGACAAGTGTGTATTAATTCTTCATCCTAGGTAAAGTGAATGATAAGTGTCAATTAATTCTTCACCCTAGGTAAAGTGAACGACAAATGTTAATTAACTATTCACCCTAAACAAAGGGAATGACAAGTGTGAATTAATTCTTCACCTTAGGTAAAGTGAAGGTCAAGTGTTATTTAATATATCCACAAGAATAGACATTAAGACAGATAATGATGGTTCCTTAATTAGCGAATAACTAATTGCCATCAAAAAGATTTTATGTAAATTTGACAACTAATATGTTTATCTCTACATCATTCCCATATTTGTAACACATGTGAAAGAATGTGAAATATGCTTCAAATCTTGGCATCATTTCACAAAAAAAAAAAAAAGCTCTGTTAGTGTGAAAAAAAAAGGTCTGTTAGTGTGCAAGCTAATATTTGTCTGAAAACCTTTGATCATAAAACTAATTTCATTACATTCAAATGTCAAAATCAAATTTAAACGTGAGTATATAGGTAACATATATATATATATATATATATATATATATATATATATATATATATATATATATATATATATATATATATATATATATATATATATATATATATATATATATATATATATATATATATATATATATATATGTGTGTGTGTGTGTATGTGTGTGTGTGTTTGTGTGTGTGTGTGTGTGTGTGTGTGTTCCTGTATTTGTGTGTATGTGTTTGCACTGTTTAGAAAGTGGAATGTGAATTTACTCTAGTTTGTAGCTCTCCATATTAAAGCAAAAAAAAAAAAAATGAAAATAAAAATAAGCCGATTTTTACGGCTTAGCTCTCAAAAGTCACAACTAATCAAATAAAGAAATGAATTAATTAATGAGTTCATTTATTTATTAATGATTAAACATGTAAATAGATGCAAATAATTATTAATTAATAAATGAACAAACAAATAAATAAAAAAATAAGTAAATAATAAATAGTTAAATTAATTACATATCTGATTACAGTATTACAAAGTATATACAAAAAATGAAAATTGATATATAAATATATTCCTTAATAAACAATTAAATACGTCAATTACATAGATAAATAATTAATTGATTAGAAAGTAAATGAAAGAAATATATATATATATATATATATATATATATATATATATATATATATATATATATATATATATATATATATATATATATATATATATATATATATATATATATATATATATATTTAAGTAAACAATTAAAGAAGTCAATTAATAAATTAATTTATTAATAAACTAGAAAATAGATAAAAGAAATAAAAAAGAGATATATGAATAAATGCCTAAATAACCAATTCAATAATTCGAGTGAATATATTTCAGAGATGAATAACAACCAGTAATGTAATTACATTGTGAAACCATTGGACTTTGAAGGCTTTGGGATTAGACTGGATGCTACACTCGAAGTAAACATCCTCGTCTTCTTTGATGTCCTCCATGTCGAGATTACGCCCAGCCGCTAACGACAGTCGAGGGGTATCTAAGTTAAAGATAGAGATCTGAGGTTAGCAAGGGCATGCACTCAGGGTAACGATTACATCTGCCAAAACAAGTCCTTCGCAAGAAGGCAGCCGTCCTAGCCCTTGGTTGAAAAGGGAGTCCGTAACGTAAAACCGGAACAGATGATTTTAAAGCCAAATAACAGAAAGTGTCAGAAAATACTTATTTTCTGCGTCACATAAACATGATTTTTTCTACATTTTATAGAACCACAATTAAATGCTAACAAGACAAATCATATCCCGGATTGGTAGTATTTGGCGCTGCCGTTTTGGCGTGGCCCTTTTGGCGCGGTGAATGGTGCCTATGCTAAATAAAAAAAAAAACCTACCTAAACTAGGTTAGGTTAGGTTAGATTAGTGTTAATTGTCCTAATTTTTTTCATTAGCTTAGGTACCATTCACAGCGCCAAAAGGGCCACGCTAAAACGGCGGCGCCAAAAAGTACCCAATCTATGATATCCTTTCCAGTGGAAAAAAAATATAAAATGCCAAAAATAAAATAAAATGACTGGATTGATGAACTAGAGAAATTCTATAACTACTTTTGATTTAAATTTATTTGTCAACACTTTGAGAATGTAAAAATATAATTAATATGTTTCTTTAAAATCAAAATCTGATAAAAATAAAATAATTGCATACTGAACGCTATGATATCGTGAATAAATTTTTATCTATATTGGTTATAACAGTGATATTACATTTACATTATTTATACTAACAGATTATGCTATAGATTCATATTTAATGCTATATGACAAGACTTAAGCCGATATATATATATATATATATATATATATATATATATATATATATATATATATATATATATATATATATATATATATATATATATATATATATATATATATCTTGAAAGGAGTAAAAAAATGTTTTGGAGAGAAATGAAAAAGAGTTAGAAAAGGTGAGTCTGGTAGGGAGAAGAGGATGGAAGGAGCAGATGGTCAGATACTAGTAGAAATAAAGGTGAGAGTGAGATAGGCTGTGTATTTCTAGCAACTGCTAAATGAAGATGATAGAGAGGCAGAAATCGTGACTGTGAGAGATGCATGGAGAATACTAAAGCTATATGAGGAGAATGATAAGAAAATAACTAAAATGGAGGTACAATAGTACTGAGACTAACAAAAGTAGGGATAGATGAGCTTCGAGTAGAATGCTTGTCAAAAGGTGGAGAGTCAATAGTGGAATGGATGCTAAGGTTGTTAAGGGTTCGCGTGAAGAGAGGGAGTGACTCAGTTGATTGAGGAATGCATAAGTATTTCAACTTTACAAAGGAAAGGGAGAACAGTATGAGTGTAGTAGATTTAGAATTACTTTGTTGTGTGTAAGGAATATGGAAAAGTGTTGAGCTATAGAATTAGAAAATGTACTGAGAGATTGATAAAGAAATAGCAGTGTGTGTTCAGGATAGGAAGAGGGGGTACTAATCAGGTCAATGTGGTAAGACATGTGTGTGTGTGAGAAGCTCATGAGAAAGGTAAGGACACTTTTGGGGATTTTATAGACTTAGAGAGAGCATATGACATGATTGATGAAGAGGCATTTTGGAGTGTATTGCGGTTGTTTGGAACTGATGGAATTTTGTTAAATGCGATCAAGAGAATGCATTAGAATTAGGAATGATATGAGTGACAGGTTTGAGGTGAATTTGGAGGTACATCAAGGTTGTGTAATATCACCATGGTTGCTTAATGTTTAAATGGGTGGCATGGTAAGGAAGTACATGAAGGAGTAATAGACAGAGGCTTGAAATTAAATGGGGAGAATGGAAGGTTGTGGAGAGTGACTCAGTTGGTATTTACAGATGACACAGCATTAGTGGATGATTTTGAGAATGAATTGAAGCATTTGATTACTGAGCTTGTTAGGGTGTGTGAAACAAGGAAGATGGGATTGAATATTAATAAAAGTAAAGTCATAAGATGTATGAGGAGTGTTAATGTGGTCAGATTGAATGTGAGAGTGAATGGGGAGATGCTTGAGGAAGTTGAGAGTTTTCAGTATCTTGGGTTACACGTGGCAGGGAATAGACAAGTGGATGGGAAGTAAGTCAAAGAGTAAATGAGGCGTAAATGAAGATAGATGGGATGACACGTGGCAGGGAATGGACACGTGGATAAGGAAGTAAGTCAAAGAGTAAATGAGGCACAAATGAAGAGTAGATGGGATAACACCTGGCAGGGAATGGACATGTGGATGGGGAAGTAAATCAAAGCGTAAATGAGGCGTAAATGAAGAGTAGATGGGATGAAAGGTGTGATGAGAAATTGGTAATTAAGCATGAATTCAAAGATAAGGATATATGAAAGTGTGATTAGACCGACTGCATTGTATAGAGCAGAAACTCAGAATGCAAGAGAGGATGAAAAGAACAAGTTGAATATTTTGGAGGAGGTAAGTTTGGAAAGCATGATTGATGATTCTATAATAGATGGAGTGAGAAATGAGGTTAGGCAAATATCGGATGTTCATCGAAAGCTGTCTGATAAGTTAGATCAGAGAACATTGAGATGGTTTTGACACATGGAAAAAAAATGAGTGATGAACGACAAGCAAAGAAAGTATGAAGTACAGACTTGGCTGAAGTAAGGCCAAAAGGAACACCTAGATGGGATGGACTGATGGGGGTGAAAAGAGCATGGGATGAGTATATATATATATATATATATATATATATATATATATATATATATATATATATATATATATATATATATATATATATATATAAACACACACACACACAACCGATCAGGAGACGGAAAGATACGAGCTTTGGGCTCTTTCCCGTAAACACAATTAGGTAATAACAATTAGGTAATCACACACACACACACACACACACACACACACACACACACACACATATATATATATATATATATATATATATATATATATATATATATATATATATATATATATTCAGCAACATCATCATCGTCATCATCATCGCCTTCAATGACGTGCTACGCAAAGGGCCTCTTCAATAGTCCACCAATAACTTTTTTTTTCTGTGTCTTCACTTCTATGTATTCCCATTCATATCCAGCATCGTGTAGCAAAGTTCTAACCCTGGCAGGTCTGAGTCTTTCCAGTTCTTCTGGACTTGTCCAAGCCATCTCCAACTTCCATTCATCATAACCTCATCTACACATGGAACTTCAGTAATATACCATATGGTATAATTTCTCACTGTATCCTGTATATATATCCCAATCTTCTTCTTAAACCTTTATTCTCTGATCGACAACACTTTGTTTTGATATAGATATACTGTCATAGCAGAATCCATGCCTATGCAGAAGCACAGATAGTACAAAAATAATGTATAATCTTTTTTTCTGTGCAGTTTTCAGTCTGTTAGATTTCAAGATCATACTAAGACTGTCCATTGTTTGTTTAGACAATTTTCGAACTGTCACCAAATTCCATTTCAAAACGGCCTCTGTTGGATATCACTGTTGCTAGATATCTGAAAGATTTGTAGCTCGCGGATTGGTCGGTGTATAGCGACTGCTTCTTCCCATCCACCTTCAGACTCTGGATCTCTCTCCCTCCTTCTGTCTTCCCTAATTCTTTTAACCTATATTCCTTCAATAAGCGGATCTATCGTCATCTCAGGACCTAATCTTGCCACATCTCTAGGTCCTTAGTACTTCGACTATTTTTTTATAGCCTGTGTCTTTCCTAAGGTGTATCATTCCCTTGTTTCTGCCTTGTTCTTAACCTTCTACTTTTTCTTCGGTCCTGATGAGGGTATACACTCAGTAAAAAATCATTAATCCCCTATCCATCTAGCGTTATATCATCTCTGCGCATACTCTGTTCTCATTATTTCTGTTTTTCTTAGTGTTATCATAATACCCATCTTTCTAGATATTTGGTGCATTCCATCAAATAAGCTTTTTAAATATTGTGGTGTTTCTGTAATTAAAGCTACATCATCATAATAAAATATACGAGACAGGCAAACAACACAGGTGACAATACATTACCTGGAGTAACTCACTACTAATGTGAAATTCACTTGACAGAACTCCATCAACGTTGACCATGCATCTGCTTCATTCATGGATTATTTCAATTTATTTGACGTATATGTTGGGAATTCTATAATGATGCAAATTCTTCTATAATATTGGTATGAGGACGCCATCAGCTTGGGATTTCCATATTCCATACCTCCATGCACAAAATGCTTTGATATAAATATTTGATATGTACAACTCCTGCTTTTTTATAAAGCCAGCTTGTTCGTCTCTACGATCATTGTCAGTTTTTTCTAGCCTTTTGAGAATGAACATACTGAGCATTTTCATTATAACCAAAGTCAGAACAATACCTCTAATATCACTGCACTTTGTCAGATCACCTTTTTATGTTAGCTTCATTACGGTTCCCCATTTCCGGGCATTAGCACTATCAGGTCTTCTAGTAGTCGCCGTGGCTCAAGCGGTAGCGTCCGCGACTCCGAGGCGTCAGGTCGAGGGTTCGCGCCCCGTCACGGTCTAAGGTTAGCAAGGGCATGCACTCAGGGTAAGGATTACATCTGCCAAAACAAGTCCTCCACAGGAAGGGAACCGCCCTAGCCCTTGGTAGAAAAGGGAGTCCGTGACGTAAAACCGGAACAACAAGCACAATCAGGTCTTCTAAAGTGTCTGGTTATATCAAGCAAATTATGCCTTTCAAATCTTGTATTCATTACCTCACAACAATATTCTGCACTTGTTTCGATTTATTCAGCCTCTGATGTTATAGATGAACCGTTATTGATGATACTTTTAACAAATATTTTCTTCATTTTTCTTTCTCACCCATTTATATTTCCATTAATAATTTTGTGGTCTAAATAATTCATTTCCACTCCCTGAGTACATGGCTTTGTCAGCAATATATCCCTGTTTTATCTAGATATTATCTTTTATCTTTTCTTTTTCTTGTACTTCATTATACTTTGCAATCTAGACTTACATATTTGTCATCAATCTAACTCGAGATAATCATCTAGTCCATAAATTTTTCCTTCATGATTTCCTGTTGCTTTTGTCCTTTCTTGATAGTATCCCACATCTCATCTGATATTCAAGGTTCCCGTTTATACACACACACACACACACACACACACACACACACACACACACACACACACACACACACACACACACACACACACACACACACACACACACGCATACGTAATCTCAGTTATGATGAAAGGCTGAGGGAATTAGACTTTCCATCACTCGAAGCTAGAAGATTGGATAGACTGGATAGGGATCGATATTTTGATATGACTGGCTCTAGAACTAGAGGTCATAGTTTGAAGCTTGGTAAGAAAACTTCTTTGCAGGATGTAAGGAAATACTTTTTCAGTGTAAGAGTAGTTGATAATTGGAATTGGCTAAGCGAGGAGGTAGTTAATGCTATCTCAATCCTTAGTTTTAAGGACAGGTATGATAAGTATCACTAAGTATAAAATGGAAGCGATCAGGAGACGGGAAGATACGAGCTTTGGGCTCTTTCCCGTAAGCACAATTAGGTAATCAATTAGATAATCACGCAAAGCACCGAGATGGGCAAAGAAAACTGCCTTCATCGACCCTGGGATCAATGAAACATATAAGAATATGTAGCAGTTTAGAAACAAGGCAAAAATAAGGAATTGATAAACAATAGAAAGGACAGACTGAAAGAATAGTCAAAATAATCAAGACCTGCAATAATAATGATGAAAAAGAAAGGAAAGAGAAACAAATATGGGGAGTGTTGTGACTCCTGTGATATATATATATATATATATATATATATATATATATATATATATATATATATATATATATATATATATATATATATATATATATATATATATATATACACACACACACACATACACACACTTACAATGTACATCGAGTTTTCTGGAATCCTCAAGCACTGCTGACGGAACCATAGGATTTTTAGCTCTACAGGAAATGTAAGCACCATTGTCTGCTAATGTTGGAGTCAAATAGAAAGTGGACCGGCTAACATTTCCTTCCTGAAAGACCTGTAAGATTAAACAGAAATTCTCTTTATTATGGGAGTCTTTTCTCTACTCTGACACTATATGGGTAACATACAGAGTTCCTTCGATCTGAGCAGTAACTTATTTTTTTTTTCATAACTGTGACATCAGGACGGGCAAAAAAAAAAAAATATATATATATATATAAAACAGCCCTCAGAGATGGAAAGTGCAATGACTTGTCAGATGTGAAGGGATAATAAAAGATGTGTAATGAATATCCAAGAATATTCAGTGTAGATGTAGGCATAGAATAAGAACCATAACTGAAGGAAGACTTAACATCGAACTGTCCTGGACAGACCTATTTAAGTTAAAAAAAAGAAAAGAAAAAAAAAACCTTCAGCTGTAGTATCGCAACGGGCGGCTGGTGCCATGAGCCAACCTACTACTACTTGATCACTCTTCTCTCACCTGACTTTTGGTATCTGTCATGAGCGTTCCACCTTTCCACCAAGTGATGGTTGCGGTTGGTCTGGAGCCAGATGATTCACAAATTACTTCATACCTCTCGCCTTCTGCCAGATTCTTTGCCGAACCCATTATCCGTACATCCAATGGAGGAACTGATGGACAGAGGAAAAAGGAAAACCTTGAAAATTTCAACTTAACTGCATACTTTCTATTAGTTAACATTGAAGCCCTAATTCCGGTTTTACGTCACGGACTCCCTTTTCTACCAAGGGCTAGGACGGTTCCCCTCTTGCGAAGGACTTGTATTGGCAGATGTAATCGTTACCCTGAGTGCATGCCCTTGCTAACCTCAGACCGTGGCTGAGCGCAAACCCTCGACCAGACGCCTCAGAGTCGCGGATGCTACCGCTTGAGCCACGGTGACTACTTAACATTGAAGTCCTAATCATGATAGAAAACCATAAACATGGTTCAATACACATTTTATGTGTGCAAAATGTTTTGTAGTCTTTGAAATACTCAACTTTGGTTTTATCAACATATTCTTTGCATTATATCTTGTTCAATTTTAATTTATGATTCTAACACACTTCTCATCAATAAATTGTAAACTTTTGTGTTTGCTCTTGTGAATGAGATAACTCCCTAAGATATGTAAAATTAAACATTTTAATATTTAGATCGAATATCGTAACAGAAGTAAACATTCCTTTTTTTTTCCGTAATCCAACGTACAAACATTATTATTTTTTTTTGTCATGCCCCATTTTATATAATTCTTAGGATGACTAAAGCTTTCGATTTATTAAGTAAACAGTTTTTTTTTTTAACTATTTTGATGGCAAATTTAACCGAGTGATTCCTAATCTTACAATCCACGTTGGAGATATTGAATATTTTGGTCAATGATTTGGTATAAATAGTTCAAGGTTTTATAGTTTAGACCAAAATATTGAGTGATAACATCTTGGAAATTCAGTTGAAGTGAAGGAACACAAATAAACATTTTGCTTAATACCTAAATGATGACACAATAAGACCTATAATATATAAGGTTGTTCCGGTTTTACGTCACGGACTCCCTTTTCTACTAAGGGCTAGGACGGTTGCCTTCTTGCGAAGGACTTGTTTTTGGCAGATGTAATCGTTACCCTGACTGCATGCCCTTGCTAACCTCAGACCGTGACGGGGCGCGAACCCTCGACCTGACGCCTCAGAGTCGCGGACGCTACCGCTTGAGCCACGGTGACTACTTATAATATATAAGGCATACGATAGATATATGACTTTCTGGTATATGGCTAAATTACAAATTTACAACAACTAAACACGTTATAAGACATACATCAATAGACTAATATCAGAACATTTGATAGCATAACAATTAGGAAATACGACGTGAAAGAGACTTAGACATCTATTTCAACATTTGATAACAGAGAAAATTAGGTAATACGACATGAAAGGGAATTAAGCATCTAATTTAGCATATGATAACTGAGTAAATTTGCTAATTTCGAACAGAATGGAAATCTTAAACACTTTTGCAAGTAATCCCCAATCCTACTGTCCACTTACAACTCATATCTAGGGTCACAGCGGCTGCCAAGGGCACCGACAAATTAGAATTAGATGACTGGCATGTCAAAACGCGGTAGAGGTCACGTCGGGTCAAGATGGGAATGGTCAAAGTGTTCGATGTCAGATCACTACGTTGAACTTCGATTTGGTCATCCAAAAGCGATCCTTCTTGAAACCACGAAACGCTAGGACGGGGACGACCTAATTTCAATACAAAGAATAAATATGTGTAATTAAAAAGAAAAAGAAAAGAAAAAGAAAATTGGATATTTTATATATATATATATATTTTATATATATATATATATATATATATATATATATATATATATATATATATATATATATATATATATATATATATATATATATATATATATCACAGAATTATTATTTTTTCCATCGTTTTAGCCAAA
>JAXCGZ010017773.1:5000-7500 GCA_037179515.1 Halocaridina rubra | reverse complement strand
GAAATGTTCAGAAATATTTATGTAACCTATGTGAGACCAAAACTCGAATATGCAGCCCCCTTTTGGAATCCGCACTTGAAAAAACACATAGCTAAGCTTGAAAAAGTTCAAAGACATGCCACGAAACTGGTGTCAGAAATACGCAATCTCAGTTATGATGAGAGGCTGAGGGAATTAGACTTACCATCACTCGAAGCTAGAAGAGTGAGGGGGGGATATGGTGACAGTCTTTAAATTCCTTCATAGTTATGATAGAGTGGATAGGGATCGATATTTTGATATGGCTGGCTCTAGAACTAGAGGTCATAGTTTGAAGCTTCGTAAGAAAACTTCTTTGCAGGATGTAAGGAAATACTTTTTCAGTGTAAGAGTAGTTGATAATTGGAATTGGCTAAGCGAGGAGGTAGTTAATGCTATGTCAATCCATAGTTTTAAGGACAGGTATGATAAGTATCAATAAGTATAAAATGGAACCGATGAGGAGACGGGAAGATACGAGCTTTGGGCTCTTTCCCGTAAACACAATTAGGTAATCAAAATTAGGTAATCACACACACACACACACACACACACACACACACACACACACACACACACATACGCACACACACACACATACACACACACACACACACGAGCTTTGGGCTCTTTTCCCGTAAGCACAATTAGGTAATCACAATTAGGTAATCAAACACACACAAATCTTGACCCACACAGTGGTGAGGACGCATTCTGGGCAAGATTCCTAGATTGCGTACAAGGGAATTTCCTACACCAACATGTAAAGGAACCAACAAGGGCCAGGGGTGGGGATGAGCCATCACTACTTGATCTAGTGTTCACAGATAATGTGTTGGATATTGAAAAAATTGAGTATGAACCACCAATTGGAAAGAGTGACCACTGTGTGTTGTTGATGGAGTATATCCTTGAAGATATTCTTCCTGAGAGTAGAGGCACTGAGGACATGAGGAGGAACTATCCGAAAGGAGATTACATCAAAATGAATGAGCTTTTTGCAGTTATTGACTGGAGAACCTTATTTTACAACAAATCTGTACAAGAAATGTATGACATCTTTAGTGAGAAATATGGGAAGATAGTAGATTGCTGCATACCTGTCACCAAAGTAGGTGTAATTCATGCCAGAGAGAAATGGTTCGATAATGGGTGTAAAAGAACTAAGGAGTTGGAGAGACAAATGCTGGAAAAGGTATAGGAGGAGAAAAAACATAAATGCCTGGCAAACCTACAAAAGAGCAAGAAATGACTACCTAAGTAAAAGGAGAGAGGCAGAGAGAGACTATGAGAGGGACATCACCAGGAAGGCTAAAGAAAATCCCAAGCTTTTCCACAGCTTTATCAGAGGAAAACTGAAGGTAAAAGAACAGGTTTTAAGGCTAAAGAGAGCGGATGGAAGCATCACTGAGACGGATGAAGAGATCTGCAAAGAATTGAACAAGGAGTTTCAGTCAGTATTTACAGTAGAAAATACCCCACCCCCTCAGATTGCAGTGATAGAAGCTCAAGGGCCGGTATTAGAGAACATCAACCTTACAGCCACAGAGGTATGCAAAGCGCTGATGGATTTAGATGTTCATAAAGCTACAGGTCCTGATGACATATCCCCTCATGTGCTTAAAAAATGCGCAAACACAATATCAGTGGCACTAAGTATCATATTTAAGGAGTCACTGGAGTCGGGAGAGATTCCAAGATGCTGGAAACAAGCAAATGTGATACCTATCTTCAAAAAGGGAAGGAGGGATACGGCTCTGAACTATAGACCAGTTTCCTTGACCAGCATAGTTTGCAAAGTTATGGAGAAACTACTAAGGAAACATATCTCTCTTCACTTGGAATCCTTCAACTTTTTGTCAGTGAGGCAACATGGCTTCAGAGAAGGTAGATCAACAGTAACAAACTTATTAGAATTTTATGATGAGGTAAGCCAAATCTTACAGGAAAGAGAGGGCTGGGCAGATTGCATATTCCTAGACTTCCAGAAAGCGTTTGACACTGTTCCACATGGGAGACTTATTACGAAACTGCAATCAATAGCTAGAATAGGTGGAAATGTATTGGAATGGATAAAAACTTACTTAGAAGGAAGGGAACAGAGGGTTAGAGTAAGACACTCAGTGTCTGAATGGAGAAGAGTTAATAGTGGAGTTCCACAGGGTTCAGTTTTAGGGCCACTTTTGTTCCTTGTATATGTAAATGACCTACCAGAGTCTGTAAATTCATTCATGAATATGTTTGCAGATGATGCAAAGATTGTGAAGAAAGTAAAAAACGAGAACAATGGTAGAGAACTTCAGGAGGATCTAAATAATCTGCATGAGTGGTCAGAAAAGGGGCTAATGATATTCAATACTTCAAAATGTAAGGTAATGAGAATGGGTACAAGTGCAAGAAGGCCCAAGCTTGACTACTCGGTGGCTGGAGTACAACTTCAAGAGACAGAAAATGAGAGAGATCTAGGAGTAAATATACTGGC
>JAXCGZ010017772.1:0-32500 GCA_037179515.1 Halocaridina rubra | reverse complement strand
GTGTGTGTGTGTGTGTGTGTGTGTGTGTGTGTGTGTGTGTGTGTGTGGGGGAACTTAAGTACTGAATACATATTCTAAATATTGATCTAAATAGGACCGAAAAAATTAAGAATGTTTTCTCCTAAACGAAAAGAGTAGTATAATGAATGAGTATACGGACACAGGACAATTATCCTGCTTGTTCTGGTATGTAGAATAAATCTACTTGTATTGAACGGCCTCTATCATTCTTACCAACAAATTTAATTAACTATGTTGGACACATATACAAAAGGGATTACTTTGAATAGATATCATTACTTCTGACTCTTTATAGCATGTGTATTAATTGTCAAGTATTTATTTATTTATTTTTTCAGGTCAGGAGCTATTACCATCTTTATTCCAGAGATACCCATTTTCAATATTATGTTTATATTCCATTATACTGTGTTCCGGTTTTACGTCACGGACTCCCTTTTCTACCAAGGGCTGGGACGGTTGCCTTTTTGCGAAGGACTTATTTTGGCAGATGTAATCGTTACCCCGAGTGCATGCCCTTGCTAACCTCAGACCGTGACGGGGCGCGAACACTCGACCTGACGCCTCAAAGTCGCGGACGCTACCGCTTAAGCCACGGTGACTACTTTTATATTCCATTATTTCGTCGATATAATTTTTCTACTTTACTGCTTAACACATATCAGTGGTTGAAAGTCACAAAGAATAATACTGCTTTTATATGAGGAGAATATATACAAAGACACCCATAGTTTGGACCCTGTTTCGCAAAAGCTTCACATTCTTAAACAGCAATGATTCATTTATTATTCTTCTATTTTGCCCAGTATGATGAAGCTATAATCTTGCCATATATATTAAAGGTTTGCCATATGCAGAAAATGGCTCTCACTATATACATCTACTATACATAAATATGAAGAATTAAATGTTCAGTTAAAAGAGGAAAGTTTGCATTATTTCTACCTTATCCTTAAGCTGCTACTTCTTAAAATTTTTTTGGTGCCGGGCCCGATGAGGAAAATTTCCTTTGCCCTCGGTGTCACATTCATGAAAAAGGAAAAAGTGATGGGTTTCATTCTTAATTGTTAATGTTAAAAACTAAAATGAGAAGTGTTTAGTTGCTTTGGTTTTCCTTAATATATACTCGATTTACGACTAAAAAGTATACTGCCAAACAAAAATAAATGCATTTTCTTCTTTTTTTGTTCAGTAGGATAAAGAATAATGATAGTGCAGTACTCTACCTTACTTATGTCATTCTCATCTAATACTCTTATATAATCGCAATTAGCACCTTTACCTGTTGTAATGAAAAGGATGTTAACAAATTTTGGTTGCCCAGGGTACTGAACAACTGAGAAATAAAACATGACTTACAGGACAAGAGATATTTATGGGTGTAATGTCTAATTCTAGTGTTGTTTTAAACGTAACACAGTGAAGATAAATGCTTTAGGTAGTTAAAATTTCGTAGGATTTACATCGATACGTGTATCTGTATGATACGTGTCTGTATGATACGTGTATCTGTATAAACTAAGGCGAGGGATTACATTGTATTTGTCTTTGTTTCAAAAACTGTAACAGGGACCTAAAAATAAGGTTGTTCACAAAATACCACAATTTTTCCAATTTTCGCTTGACTATCATGTCTCCAGAAAAATTAATTCAATTACTTTTCGTCTAAGTCTGACAGGAGTTTTCTGTGAGGATTGGACAATGAGGCTATCTAGCACACGTAGCCTAATATAGCTATAACACTATTCATACTACTGGTATACATTAATACTGTATCTATGTCATGGCATGGCAGTCTATCTGGAAAGTAGTTAGCGACAGAATGCACAGAGTTTCGTCATTATCAATTGTTTTACAAAGACTAAGACAAACGCATTTGATAAAAGAGAGTTAATTTTGAGGCTTTCATTCTCCATTGGCAAAAAAGATTTGCTCACATGTGAGAATCTTGCTTGACAGGTTGAACAAGAAAAGTCCATTCATACTTTATACAATGTTGTGTCACCAGTCGTGGTTGTAAGTTCATGGACATATATCGAGATATTTGAGAGAGAACAGTTCTGGAAGACTTTTACAACTGATAAGAAGAGATGGTTATGAACTTAGCCTCACAAGGAACCTAATTTGCCAACAGTTAATGTGGCTGACTTGGATGAATGCTATTTAACATCTATACTTCTATATTTCATCTTGCTAACCTAGTGTAATGTCACAGAGCAGGAGTGGAGAATTTGAGAAAGAGAGATTGTGGATAAATGTAAAAAGAGATGCATCTATGTGTCACATTCGGCATCGTCAGTTTCTGTTGAAGAACCAGTGTTTGTGGTTAAAAGTATTCTAGGCATCTGGCAGCAGCAAAAACAAAACCAAGAAGAGGAAGAGGAGGAGGAGGAGCTTAGTAAGGTGGTTAGGTGGGTTACCCACTCATCCCACTACACAGCGTCACTGAGAGGGCAAAAAAGAAATATTTTAGTTTAGCAAAAGGATCAAGAATGAAATCTGAATATAACAGCACAAAGCTTGGATTGTTAATCCTTTGTGATATTATTATTTTCATATAGTTTTGGAACATGTAATTCACAAAAGTTGTGAAGAGAATGCTTGAAAAAAGAAAGCATTGTTTTATAAAAGCAAAGTCTCAACATCTTGCAATTGTTGACAATAGGGTCTTGGTAAAAGAACATGCATAGATAAATTACATATGTCCCTATACAGTTGACTATAATGACAGAGCGTCATGAATAATATAAATAATCTTTTTATTGAACTAATTTTGCAATGGGAACAGTGGCTCAGTATGTAAAAGTTGTCACTGCATTCCAGATTGTGAATGGTGGTCTCTCTCATGTAAATATCTCTTTTCACCTCTACAGAGATCTGACAACTTTAAAGACAGTTTGTGTAAGACGAGTTGGTGTTAATGTAAAATTTGTGGTTTCGTTTTGAAATTTCCACAGTGTTACATTAGTCACTGAGGTCCCATAGCTGGAGATTTAGGCTTCATAAAAATATACATAAAAAATATACATCATGATCACAAAGCAGCATAATTCAAAGAATGCAGAAATATACATAAATGCTTATGAATTACATCATTCAGGGCCAGTTTCTACCCCGGACATGCTGAAAATTATAACAATGCTGACCACTCGTAAAAAGGTTCGTCTATAGTCCCATCTTCTAATTGTATCATGCATGAATACTTTGGCAAATAAGAGAAAGAGATTGTCATCGTCGCCAACAACCCGTCACTCGCTGACGCAGGTATAGACCAACTATTTTGCTTGTGGACATGCTTACATACACTTAATATCAATGTACAAGGTATTCTTAAAGATCTTACCCATCTGTTTCAGTGGTTTGATAAGTAAAATGACGTTTGTACTGAAAAGTAATGTCATTGGAAATATATTTTCAAATAACTATTTTTACACTGCTGCTAAAGTGACAATGGGTGAGATAATTTATCATAGCCATGTACATATGAACTAATGCTATATGTTGGAATTTCCTCAGTCTCATGCTTGTCACTACTTAGCAAAGAGGAGTTCTAGGTATCACAATCTACGTACTATATAAATATTCTCCCACTTCACCACCCTCTTATTTTCTCCCGAAAGAAAAAAAAAAGGAAAAATAAAAGCCTCGTTATTAAGGCACAACAACTTTCTTGCTGGTCTTCCCTTCTGCTGAAGACTGTAACTAGTCCATGGAATGAATATTCTCTAATCATTTCCATTTGAATAAAAAAAAAATATTTATACCAAATTGGAAACAAGATTTTAGAGCTAGTTAGTGTCCTGGATTGGGAAAGCAGCGCTATTTACCACGTTACAGACCAGAAATTTGGAGAATGAAACTTAGGCAAACTTGACCATTCCAGTATTAGCCCAACATGTTTGATGTTTCATTGCTTGGCTTCTGTAATTATGGATATATTTATCGAAGCAAAATGGGAGCATGGAAAAAAAAATAATTTTGTCTGAAGTCATTGCTTTGCTATGCAGTACTTGTTAATGGGTACTGATGAGTTAAATATCTTATAAGGTCTGTATAAAGCTGTACCTTTTAGTGGTTTTCTTTTTATGTTCTTCACATGGAACACTAGTTTAGAGTTCACTATATGTACAAAATGTACACTAGCTCTTTTAGGTTAAATCTTTAAGTGTTAATACTACCAAAAAAATTATATCTTCTGTATTATTCCTGGTCAAGTTTACAAGGACGTTATGAAAGGGAAACATATGACAACTCATTCATGTCAATATAATAATAATAACCTTGGTCATATGCTCCCATACAGCTAGATTTAAAAAAAAAAAAAAAAAAAAAAAAAAAAGAGGAAAGGAAAATCATTAGATCATTTCATAACCTCTTTCTCTTTTCGTGTACGTTTTTTTTTCTTTGGCAGAAACTAAATGATAATAAAGTATCAAAATATATATCAGTTTCTTTGCTTATATGTTACCCCTGTCATTTCTCAGTCATTTAACAAAAAGCATTGATGACAAAACATATATATATATATATATATATATATATATATATATATATATATATATATATATATATATATATATATATATATATATATATATATATGATAGATAGATAGATAGATAGATAGATAGATAGATAGATAGATAGATAGATAGATAGATAGATAGATAGATAGATAGATAGATATTATTTCATATACTTAAAATCATGCCTATTTCACGGTATCTCTCATGCATATCAAACTTTAGAGATTAGTATAAAAATTCTTTCATTATTAACTAGACTTTCTTTATAATAAAATTCATATATAGCTAATGTATTTACACTAATTTGTAATGAAGCATTCCTGGGGATGCCACTGCATTCATAGTTTTGCATTAATAGCATTTTTCAATATCTTTCCTTATTTTCATGGCATTCACAATCCTCTCTATGCCCGATCATATTGTATATGATAAAAAATCAGCATATAACAACCTATAGGCAAGCAGAGAAAAGTAATGATAACAGTAGCAGTAGCAGCAGTAGTGATAGTAAAAAATGAAAATTAAGGGACTCAATTCATCATGCCAAGTAACTAAAGGTAAAACTAAGTAACTAGTACAAGGAACCTCTTCGCATGTACTTGTCACTAGTTCTCAAGAGCTGTAGAGACACACCGAGGTTCAAGTTTTTAAGCTCATTATTGAGGAGCGTCTTGAGAACGGCGCTGAGATCCTGAGCTAAACGGTGCCTTTCTTTCCTCAAGAGGTCTGTCAGTAGAGAATTGAGAACTTTGCTCACCAGAGCACCTCCTGTCATGTGGCTTAGTCGACATCGTACACCTTCCAGTATCAAGTCGCTGTTTAGTTCTTTGACTTCGAGACGACCTCGACTTTCCTTTAGGCGTGCTCGAAGAGTGACCTACGAGTGGAGAACCTTTTCTTATTATTATTATTTTTTTAATTCTCCACCCACGGATGGGTGGAGCGGGTCATGGGGACCCATACTATGGCTTAAAATGGTGCTTTTTGAAAGTGACGTTGACTGGATTCAACTTTTCTTTGTTATGTGGGGATCGGGTAAAGTTCAGCGATCCCCAGAACATTAAATAACCCCGTCAGTTGTTAGGTTAGATTACATTCGGTTAGATTAGGTTAGGATATGCATTTTCCTAACCTAACCCAACTTAACGTATTCTAATAGCTTAAGGTGTTATTTAATGTTCTGGGGATCGCTTATCTTTACCTTATCCTAATATGATCCAAGTAGTACTACATTAATAAAAGGTTTTATATATGCCAATAATGTGTTTCTTTTTCTTACCAGATTCTGCAGGAAAGGTTTGGAAAGGAGGGAGACTTTAGATCTCACACTAGGTAAGTCATGAGCTGAAAATGAAACTACGGTATTACTGTAACACATTTATGAAAGAGAGAGAGAGAGAGAGAGAGAGAGAGAGAGAGAGAGAGAGAGAGAGAGAGAGAGAGAGAGAGAGAGAGAGAGTGATTACCAATTGTGATTACCTAATTGTGTTTACGGGAAAGAGCCCAAAGCTCGTATCTTCCCGTCTCCTGATCGGTTCCATTTTAGACTTAGTGATACTTATCATACCTGTCCTTAAAACTATGGATTGAGATAGCATTAACTACCTCCTCGCTTAGCCAATTCCAATTATCAACTACTCTTACACTGAAAAAGTATTTCCTTACATCCTGCAAAGAAGTTTTCTTACGAAGCTTCAAACTATGACCTCTAGTTCTAGAGCCACCCATATCAAAATATCGATCCCTATCCACTCTATCATAACCATGAAGGAATTTAAAGTGTGTGTGTGTGATTACCTAATTGTGATTACCTAATTGTGTTTACGGGAAAGAGCCCAAAGCTCGTATCTTCCCGTCTCCTGATCGGTTCCATTTTAGACTTAGTGATACTTATCGTACCTGTCCTTAAAACTATGGATTGAGATAGCATTAACTACCTCCTCGCTTAGCGAATTCCAATTATCAACTACTCTTACACTGAAAAAGTATTTCCTGTGTGTGTGTGTGTGTGTGTGTGTGTGTGTGTGTGTGTGTGTGTGTGTGTGTGTGTGTGTGTGTGTGTGTGTGTGTGTGTGTGATGTGTGTGTGTGTGTGTGAGAGAGAGAGAGAGAGAGAGAGAGAGAGAGAGAGAGAGAGAGAGAGAGAGAGAGAGAGAGAGAGAGAGAGAGCTAACCTGAGAATTGTTAGTGGTGACAGTAAATGGACCTCTTGCTGATAAAGGGATGACCTTGACCAATTTACCTTGCAGTTCGTACATACCATCCAAGAGCAAGGTATCGTAGGAAAGACTAACAGTTATCGTTAGTAACTGGACGTTCACTCTTACATCATCTATCATGAAGTCAGAGAGTCCCTGAAAAAAAAAGTTTGGCAATTTTCAATCTTGTATACACTTGCAATTCCAAGAAATATTAGATAAGATACAAGAAAGTAGGCTAAGATGGTATGGGCATGTCGTTAGGAGGGATGAACAGTATGTTGGGAGGAGGGTGATGGAAATGGATATACAGGGTAGGAGAGGGAGGGGGAGACCAAAGCGAAGGTGGATGGAAAAAATCAATGACGACCTGAGGTCTAAAGGTTTGTTGGGTGATGAGGTATGGAACAGAAGCACATGGAGAACACTGTTCAGAAACATCGACCCCACATAAAAGTGGGAAAAGATGTAGACAAAGAAGAAGTACACACTTTGAATTCTATGATCCCTGTTTACAATATCTTTGAGTTTGGTTTGTTTGTTTGTTTTGTTTGCCATTGTTTAAAGTTTCCTTTCATATACTGTAACTCATTTTCGTGAGATGGAGGATGAAGAGGAAATATTCTGTTGTATAAAGCTAAGGGGAGTTTAGGATTTCAGTCAGGAAAAATTTTATATATACTTATCGTTTTTGGTATCAATATTAGTCTCTATTTGGGGGAGGACACAGATGGACTGAAGCTGGGGAATTAAAGCTGGATGACCTTCCTTTCGCCCCGCAATTGGCTCGAACGCGGATAATCACCTCCCAAGGAGAGCTCTCTACCGCTTACGCTAAGGCGGTCCCACGCTCCAAATTTTTTTGTTTATTGTATACTTAGGTAAAAAAAAAAAACTACTTTACGAATTACTGCATTTGAGCAGCATTGAAAATAAATATATATTTTTATAATTTTTAGAATGGATGTCCTTCTTAACGCCCCGCGGCGGTCGCTATACAACTGAGGTGCCGTAGCTCCCAGGCTAGGTTATTTTGAGAATCCTTAGCAAAATATGAAAAATGCGCTCTTGCAACTAACTTCCAGTCGTATTTCATTATCCATTTTTGTGTCTAACATTTTCTCATTATGTAGTGACAGATAACTTCAAATAATATTATTAGCAGGTCATATAAAACAATATACGATTAAAAATCAAACTAAAAGTTCTGAAATATACTTGTTTGAGTAGCGACAAACTTCCCCTCACACAGGTGCACAAGCAAACACAACCAAGAAAATAATGACTTTTTCTGTGAAGTGTGCAATAAACGAGGGGAGAAATTGCACGTCCCACCTTTAAGGAGGGAAGAGAAAGGGTTCGTCATTATAGTTAATTCTCATCAAGTCTTTCACTTGATTTCCCGTGTGCATCATAAAACGACGTATCTCTCCTTATTGTTTTCCTCTCGAAATTAGGGCACTTATATCTCTCTCTCTAGATTTTTTGTTTCCGTTAATCATTGACATTTGAATTGATACTGGTTTAAACAGTTCTTAGTTTTTTTTTTATTGCCCATTGAATCGTATCGATTTCTTTTCAGTGAAGCGTGAAAACTTTTTTGTTTATATATGTATATATGTATGTATATATATATATATATATATATATATATATATATATATATATATATATATATATATATAATGTGTGTATATATATATATATATATATTATATATATATATATATATATATATATATATATATATGTTTGTTTGTTTGTTCCGGCTTTACGTCACGGCCTCCCTTTTTTACCAAGGGCTATGACGGTTGCCTTCTTGCGAAGGACTTGTTTCGGCAGCTGTAATTGTTACCCTGAGTGCATGCCCCTGCTAATCTCAGACCGTGACTGGGTGCAAACCTTCGACCTGACGCCTCGAGGTCGCGGACGCTACCGCTTGTGCCACGGTGACTACACACACACAAACACACACACACACACACACACACACACACACACACACACACACACACACACACATATATATATATATATATATATATATATATATATATATATATATATATATATATATATATATATATATGCACCTGACTATACCACAGAAGGCATAACTAAACAGTAGCAAACCTCTCCTAATTGCAAGAGCTAGGGAATGAACATACTCCACTGAAGGTCTTTGTTCATTATACTTTAATTTCCCAACCTTTCTCAGGTCTAGTTATAGTATTTAATAAACACCCTTCTTCTAAGGACGTCTTGATCCGGTTTTACGTCACGGACTTCCTTTTCTACCAAGGGCTAGGACGGTTGCCTTCTTGCGAAGGACTTGATTTGGCATATGTAATCGTTACCCTGAGTGCATACCCTTGCTAACCTCAGACCGTGACGGGGCGCGAACCTTCGACCTGACGCTTCGAGGTCGCGTACGCTACCGCTTGAGCCACGGTCTTCTAAGGACATCTACAATGATCAATCAACAAATTATCCTAAGTGACAACATGAAACACATTTCTGCCCCGGACCAGGAAGCGAGCCTACAATTCAATCACTTAATAGATATGATTTTTTTCCCCTAGATTCTCCACACATGGATGGGTGGAGCGGGTCATGGAGGACCCATAGGGTAGAAATGATTTTGATAACATACTGTGAGTCCCATTCCGGAGAGTCTGACAGTGATATTGAGTGCTGGGTGATGATGAGTGATGATCTGGGTTTCGACTGCCAAGGGGTCCAGAGGTGAGGAATTCCCCACAGCGTTACCTCCGGCACCGGCTCCATCTGCCTTCATCGACTCCCTCAGGGAAGCCAGTAAGGATCTGATTGCCTCCTCGCCTGCCGCACTTACTGCCCCTCCTGCAGGAAACATAATTATTATTATTATTATTATTATTATTATTATTATTATTATTATTATTATTATTATTATTATTATTATTATTATTATTATTATTATTGCTGCTATTTATTTTGCTTGTTTAATGGATGCATTTCTCCTTATCAAGATACTTTATTTATAATATTGCATCACAATATTGGGTGCTTAAAGTTCATAATTAATGTGTGTATGTCTAGACACACACACACACACACACACACACACACACACACACACATATATATATATATATATATATATATATATATATATATATATATATATATATATATATATATATATATGAATCATTTTTTACCCCGACCGGGACTCGAACCTAGGACTTATAATTACTAAGTCAAGGCGCTACCAACTACACACCACAGAAGGTTTAAAAGGAATCCAACCTTATAGCTTATATCTGCTATACTTAGGAATGAACGCATTCTATCTGAATGCCACTATGTTCATATTACAGATTCCCCAACCTCACTCGTGGCTTCATTTTAGCATTTAATTCAAATCCCAATCTCATTCGGGCTTTACAATAACCAAGCAAGCACATTACATATCTGAAAACATGAATAATTTTTTACCCCGACCGGGACTCGAACCTAGGACTTATAATTACTAAGTCAAGGCGCTACCAACTATATATATATATATATATATATATATATATATATATATATATATATATATATATATATATATATATATATATATATATATATATATATATATATGCACAAACACAGTATATGAATCTACACTTTTCGTTCACATTTTTTTTTTTCGTATGGTTGAGAGAAGGGCTTTCAAAAATCTCTTTACTTTATCTGCAGTTCCTGGCGTCCAGCCAGTGGATTTTTGTGCACAACGGACTGTCTGACCTTGTTAAGTAAGTAATAGAGTACCGCAGTCACATTATATTTATGCAGTTTCGACCTAGTCATACATGATAAATGCCACCTATTTTTTTACTTTCAGATAAAACAGTATATTTTGTCTTTTATGTATGCAAATTATATGTTTTCAGAATTTTTGGGGGGTAATACACATGTATGTATATAGTGCCCTTATTGTAAATACATTTAATGTGTATGTGTGTGTGTGTGTGTATATATATATATATATATATATATATATATATATATATATATATATATATATATATATATATATATATTATATATATTTTTTTTTTTTTTCCTGCGTGTGTATGTGTGTGAAAGTGTATCTATGTATACCTAATTGCATTCATAGGAAAGGACCGTATATTCGTAACTTCTCGGGTCCTGGTAGGTTTAATATTTTATACTCATCATTAATTTAAGAAAACCTATGAATGTATATAGTATATACCGTTTCCTCGCTTAGAGAATTCAACTTATCAACTTTTCTCTCACTAGAATAAAATACTTGTTTACATCCTTCAAAGAAGCTGTCTAACAAAGCTTTGAACTATGACCTTTAGTTCTAGTGCCACCCATATTTAATTATTACCTCATATCTACTCTATCAAAACCATTAAAGAATTAAAAAACCGATATATATATACATATATATATATATATATATATATATATATATATATATATATATATATATATATATATATATATATATATATATATATATATATATATATAATATATATATATATTTTATATATATATATATATATATATATATATATATATATATATATATATATATATATATATATATATTTTATATATATATATATATATATATATATATATATATATATATATATATATATATATATATATATATATATATATATATATATATATATATATATATATATATATATATATATATATATCCTCTCTTACTACCAACTTCAAGTGGTGGTTAGTCAAATTCCTTCAGCCTTTCCAAATAAAGTGAAATCAAGTATCTATAGCTTCAGCTTCGTCGTATTTCTCAACTTTCTCAAATGCTTTATATGTTTTTTTCAAGTGCAGATACAGGAAGGAAAATGCGTATTCAGTCTTAGTCCTCATATTAGTCATGTAGATATATCTGAACATTTCTTGGTCTGTGTGCCTGAAGATTGCCTTATATTTGCTAAGATAGCATAAGCTGCGTTTGTTATACCAGTTACATACACATCCAGAGACAGATCGAACAATCTCTTCTGTTCAGAGATTCTTGAAATTTCTATTCTGTTTTTGCCTATTCTCATTATATTGCAATTTGAAGTATTGAATTTCATTTGTCACTTGTCTTATCACACATGCAGACCATTTATGTCTTTCTGAATCACTTTACAATTAATATTCCTTATTACTATATTCGCAATATTTGTATCTTCTGTAAACATATTTAAAATAAACTCCGGCAGATCATTTACACATATAAGGAACAGTATTGGCCATAAGTCTGATTCCTGTGGAATGTCACTGCTAATCTTGCTCCAGTTTGATACTGCATGTCTTACATTAACCCACTGCTTTCTACCTTCTAAATAAGTTTTTATCCACTGCAAGACATTTCCACCAATTTCTTCCATTATCTGCAGCTTCTTAATGAGTTCCCCATGTGGGACTCATCTTCTTCTTCGTCTACATCTTTTTCCACTTTTATGTAGGCTCGATGTTTCTGGCCAGTTATCTGTACTGGCCATATTTTGTTTTTGGCAAAATTTGTATGGCCGGATGCCCTTCCTGCCGCCAACCCTCCCCATCTACTCGGGCTTGGGACCGGCACCAAGTTGAGGCTGGCTTGCCCCCCTCAGTGTCTGGGTTCCATGTGGGACTCATCAAAGGGCTAATCCATTGATTAAACAGGCACTTGATAAAGAGAAGACAGTGGTAATCTCGGGCAAAAGGTAATCTCAGGAGTCAACATGGCAGGGAAGAAAATAAAGCTAAGATTTTAGACCTGATAAGGAAGCTTGGAGTAGTATGTAGTCCTGAGGATATTGTAAACCTTCACAAACAAGGTAAATATTCTAGGGAGGGAAAGCAAAGACCAACGAAAGTAACCTTTGAGAATTGGGACACATGCAGAGAAATATTGATGAGGAATAAAAACCTATAAGACCTTCAAGAAATCAAAACAGTGTTCATTAGACAATACAGAAAACAAGAAGAGATGGGAAGGATCAAAAACTTGTTGCAAGAGGCTAGAAGGTTCAATGAGGAAAGATATGAAGAAGAGAAGAAAAATGTTTATTTCAGAGTTCTTCCAGACAAAGGGGAGATAAAGAAGATGATGAAAGGAGATCAGGGAATGGGGCCTCATTAAGATTGCTATACACAAATGCTGCTGCAATAGCTGGTAAGGCAGTAGAAACAAAAGATAGGATCCACAACAGTAAGGCAGATATAGTAGCAGTTACAGAGACTAAGTTAAGTGAGAACATAAACAGTGTCACAGTTTTTCCTAGAGGCTTCAGAATATTAAGGGTTGAAAGATCTGAGAGGACTGGTGGAGGGATAGCACTGCTCATAAGTGAAAGTTTTCAGGTTGAAGATATGTACTTTGCTATAGAAAATGAGTTCAAGGAATTTCTTGTTGCTCACATAAATACTGGTTCAGAGAGCATATTTGTATATAACCCACCAAGGAACCAACATAGGCTAGAAGTTTATAAGGAAAGTCATATAGATACTACTGAAGTCATCTCAGTTGTTAACATTGCATGGGAGAGAAAATATAGGATTTTGATTATTGGAGGTTTTAATCATCGAGAGATAGATTGGATAAATCTTGACCCACACAGTAGTGAGGACTCATTCAGTGCAAGATTCATTGATTGCGTATAAGGGAATTTCCAACACCAACATGTACTAGAGCCAACGAGGGCCAGGAGTAGGCATGAGCTATCGCTTGATCTAGTATTCACAGATAATGTGTTGGATATTGAAAAAATTGAGTATGAACCATCATATGGAAAGAGTGACCACTGTGTGTTGTTCATGGAGTATATCATTGAAGATGTTCTCCCTGAAATTAGAGGCACTGAGGACACGAGGAGGAACTACCCAAAAGGAGATTACATAAAAATGAACTAGCTTTTTAAAGTTATTGACTGGAGGACCTTATTATACAACATATCTGTACAAAATATGTAAGATATCTTTCGTGTGGAATATGGGAAGATAGTAGATTGTTGTATACCTGTCACCAAAATAGGAGTAATTCATGCCAGAGAGAAATGGTTCAATAATGAGTGTAAGAGAGCTCAGGAGTGGAGAGACAAATGCTGGAAAAGGTATAGGAGGATGAAAAGTATACATACCTGGCATACTTATACAAGATCAAGAAATGATTACCTAAGTAAAATAGAGAGGCAGAGAGAGATTATGATAGGCATATAACCAGGAATGCTGAAATAGGTATAGGAGGAGAATGAACATAAATGCCTGGCAGACTAATTAAAGAGCAAGAAATGATTACCTAAGTAAAGAAGAAAGGCAGAAATAGATTATGAAAGGAATATCACCAGGAAGGCTAAAGAAAATCCCAATTTTTTCCACAGCTTTGTTAGAGGAAAACTAATGATCAAAGAAAAGCTTTTAAAGTTAAGAAGAGTGGATGAAAGCATCCCTGAAATGGATGAAGAGATCTACAAAGAACTGAACAAGGAGTGTCTGTCAGTATTTACAACAGAAAAGGCCCCACCCCCTCAGATTATGGATCGTAGATCATGGGCCGTTATTAGAGAAGATCCTCTGTTTTTCAAAGAAGAATGCAAAGTGCTGATGGAGTTAGATGCCCAAAAAGCTACATGTACTGATGATATATCCCCTTATGTACTAAAGAAATGTGCTAAGCCAATATCGGTGGCGCTATGTATGATATTTGAAAAGTACCTGGAGTCTGTGATGATTCCAAGATGCTAGAAACAAGTGAATGTGGTACCGATCTTCAAAATGGGAAGGAGGGATACAGCTCTAAACTATACGACTGTTTTCCTGACCAGCATAGATTGCAAAGTTATGGAGAAAATACTAAGAAAATATATCTCTATTCGCTTGGAGTCCTTCAACTTTCTGTCAGTGAGACACATGGCTTCAGAGAAGGCAGATCAACAGATACAAAAATATTAGAATTTTTTGATGAGGTAAGCCAGACCTTACAGGAAAGAGAGAACTGGGTGGATTGCATATGCCTAGACTTTCAAGAAGCATTTGACACTGTCTCACAATTGAGACTTGTTAAAAAGCTGCAAGTTATGGCGAAAATAGGTGGAAATGTCTTGGAAAGGATGAACACTTACTTAAAAGGAAGGAAACAAAGGGTAAGAGTAAGACACTCATCATCTGCTTGGAGAAGGCTTATTAGTGGAGTTCCACAGGGTTAAGTTTTAGGGCCACTTTAGTTCCTTGTATATGTAAATGACCTACTACAAGAGTCTATAAATTCATTCTTGAATATGTTTGCAGTTGATGCAAAGATTGTGAAGAAAGT
Organism: Halocaridina rubra; assembly: GCA_037179515.1. Classification (NCBI taxonomy): domain Eukaryota; kingdom Metazoa; phylum Arthropoda; class Malacostraca; order Decapoda; family Atyidae; genus Halocaridina; species Halocaridina rubra. The sequence goes on along the minus strand of JAXCGZ010017772.1, from coordinate 17,424 downwards.
AAGAGACGAGAACAATGGTAGAGAATTTCAGGAAGACCTACATAGTCTGCATAAGTGGTCAGAAAAGTGGCTCTTGAAATTCAATACTTCAAAATGTAAGGTAATGAATATGGGTACAAGTAAGTGCGAGAAGGCCCAAGCTTGGAGACAGAGAATGAGAGAGATCTATGAGTAAACATTTTGGCAGATTTGTCTCCGGAAATGCATATAAATGGCAGTCAGGGCAGCATAAGATTTCTTAGCAAATGCAAGGTTAGCCTTCGGACACATGGACAAGGAAATGTTCAAAAATATTTATGTAACCTATGTGAGACCAAAGCTTGCATATGCAGTCCCCTTTTGGAATCCACACTGGAAAAAGCATGTAAATAGGCTGAAACAAGTTCAAAGACATGTCACGAAACTGGTGCCAAAAATACGCAATCTCAGTTATGAGAAGAGGCTGATAGGATTAGACTTACCATCACTCGAAGCTAGGAAAATGAGGGGTATATGGTTACGGTTTTTAAATTCCTTCCTGGTTTTGACAAAGTGGATAGGGATCGATAATTTTATATGGCTGGCTCTAGAACTAGAAATCATGGTTTGAAGTATCGTAAGAAAACTCCTTTGTATGATGTAATGAAGTACCTTTTTGTGTAGTTTTTGATTGGAATTCGCTAAATCAGCTCATAGTATTAAGGACAATCATGATAAGTATCACTGGGTCCAAAAATAGAAACGAGCAGGAGACGGGGAGTTACGAGTATAGGGCTGTCTCCCGTAAGTACAATTAGGTTATTACAGTTAGGTAATGACACACACAAAAAGCATGTACTTACAAAGTGTTCTGAATCATTATCAGTAGCGCTAAGCATCATATTTTAGAACTCGCTTGAATCTATGGGAGATTCTAAAATTCTGGAAACAAGCGAACTTGGTACCTACCATTAAAAGGAAGGGAAAGCCGTAGCTCTGCACAATAGATCTGCTTCACTGAATAGCAGCATAGTTTGGAAAGTTATTGAGAAACTTCTGGGATATTAAATTTCTCTTCATTTAGAGTCCCTAAACTTTTTGTCAGTGAGAAGACGTGGCGACAGAGAAGGCAGGTCTACACTAAAAATCTTTAACGAATTTCATTATGGTGTAAACTAAATATTACAAGAAAGAGGTGGCAGAGCAGACTGCATATCATTAGATTATAATAAGACATTTAATGCACTCCCACACTGGATAAAAATTATTTAGAAGGAAGAGAACATCAGGTCGAGGGTTCGCGCCCCGTCACGGTCTGAGATTAGCAAGGACATGCACTCAGGGTAACGATTACATCTGCCAAAACAAGTCCTTCGCAAGAAGGCAACCGTCCTAGCCCTTCGTAGAAAAGGGAGTCCGTGACGTAAAACCGGAACAGAAGGAAGAGAACATAGAGTAAGACATGAAGTGTTTAGCAGGTGAAAAGTTAACAGCATTGTTCCACGAGGATTTGTTTTAAGGTCAGTTCCTTATATATGTAAATGATCTGCTGGTTTTTTGTAAATGCATTCCTAAATGTGTTTGCAGATGATGCAAATATTGTGAAGAAAATGAAGGACGAAAACAATGGTGGAGGCCTTCAAGAATACCTAAATACCCTGTAAGAGTGGTTAGAGAAGTGGCAAATAAGATTCAGTGTTTCAGAATGTAAAGTAATGAGAATGGGCAAGGTTGAAGAAGGTCAAAGTCTGGGTACTCAGCAAGAGGCACGGAACATCAACAAACAGAGAACCAGAGAGATTCAGGGCTACAAGTAATGGCAGATTTGCCTTCTGAAATGCTTATACAACACATGCTCTCTTAGCAAACATAAAAGTGGTCTCAAGACACATGAACAATGAATGTTCAGAAATTTGACTAATGTGAGTCCAAACTTGAATTCGGACAGGGTCATAGTCCGATGGTTACAAGCTAGGTTGTTTACACGAGATTATACAATAAATCTATTTCAAAATGGAAATGATTTCTCGTTAGCTTAAATGAATCATAAAAAAGTGACATTTTATAGCATAGCTTATAACATTGTGTCAAATATGAGTTAAGGAAACAAACAATATGTTTCTATTCAGTCTACGACGTGTTATTGTCACACATGGTTGTCTTATCAAGTTAGAACTTCTTACTGATTCAAACCCTATTAACTTGAGTTTCGGACTTGTTTAGAATGTTCTCTCTCTCTCTCTCTCTCTCTCTCTCTCTCTCTCTCTCTCTCTCTCTCTCTCTCTCTCTCTCTCTCTCTCTCTCTCTCTCTCTCTCTCTCTCTCTCTCTCTCACACACACACACACACACACACACACACACACACACACACATTCGGGGCAAGATTCCTAGATTGCGTACAAGGGAATTTCCTACACCAACATGTAATGGAACTAACAAGGGCCAGGGGTGGAGATGAGCCATCACTACTTGATCTAGTGTTCACAGATAATGTGCCGGATATTGAAAAAATTGAGTATGAACCACCAATTGGAAAGAGTGACCACTGTGTGTTGTTGATGGAGTATATCATTGAAGATATTCTTCCTGAGAGTAGAGGCACTGAGGACATGAGGAGGAACTATCCGAAAGGAGATTACATCAAAATGAATGAGCTTTTTACAGTTATTGACTGGAGAACCTTCTTTTACAACAAATCTGTACAAGAAATGTATGACATCTTTTGTGAGAAATATGGGAAGATAGTAGATTGCTGCATACCTTTCACCAAAGTAGGTGTAATTCATGCCAGAGAGAAATGGTTCGATAATGGGTGTAAAAGAGCTAAGGAGTGGAGAGACAAATGCTGGAAAAGGTATAGGAGGAGAAAAAACATAAATGCCTGGCAAACCTACAAAAGAGCAAGAAATGACTACCTAAGTAAAAGGAGAGAGGCAGAGAGAGACTATGAGAGGGACATCACCAGGAAGGCTAAAGAAAATCCCATGCTTTTCCACAGCTTTATCAGAGGAAAACTGAAGGTAAAAGAACAGGTTTTAAGGTTAAAGAGAGCGGATGGAAGCATCACTGAGACGGATGAAGAGATCTGCAAAGAATTGAACAAGGAGTTTCAGTCAGTATTTACAGTAGAAAATACCCCACCCCCTCAGATTGCAGTGATAGAAGCTCAAGGGCCGGTATTAGAGAACATCAACCTTACAACCACACAGGTATGCAAAGCGCTGATGGATTTAGATGTTCATAAAGCTACAGGTCCTGATGACATATCCCCTCATGTGCTTAAAAAATGCGCAAACACAATATCAGTGGCACTAAGTATCATATTTAAGGAGTCACTGGAGTCGGGGGAGATTCCAAGATGCTGGAAACAAGCAAATGTGATACCTATCTTCAAAAAGGGAAGGAGGGATACGGCTCTGAACTATAGACCAGTTTCCTTGACCAGCATAGTTTGCAAAGTTATGGAGAAACTACTAAGGAAACATATCTCTCTTCACTTGGAATCCTTCAACTTTTTGTCAGTGAGGCAACATGGCTTCAGAGAAGGTAGATCAACAGTAACAAACTTATTAGAATTTTATGATGAGGTAAGCCAAATCTTACAGGAAAGAGAGGGCTGGGCAGATTGCATATTCCTAGACTTCCAGAAAGCGTTTGACACTATTCCACATGGGAGACTTATTAGGAAGCTGCAATCAATGGCTAGAATAGGTGGAAATGTTTTGGAATGGATAAAAACTTACTTAGAAGGAAGGGAACAGAGGGTTAGAGTAAGACACTCAGTGTCTGAATGGAGAAGTTAGTAGTGGAGTTCCACAGGGTTCAGTTTTAGGGCCACTTTTGTTCCTTGTATATGTAAATGACCTACCAGAGTCTGTAAATTCATTCATGAATATGTTTGCAGATGATGCAAAGATTGTGAAGAAAGTAAATAACGAGAACAATGGTAGAGAACTTCAGGAGGATCTAAATAATCTGCATGAGTTGTCAGAAAAGTGGCTAATGAAATTCAATACTTCAAAATGTAAGGTAATGAGAATGGGTACAAGTGCAAGAAGGCCCAAGCTTGACTACTCGGTGGCTGGAGTACAACTTCAAGAGACAGAAAATGAGAGAGATCTAGGAGTAAACATACTGGCAGATTTGTCTCCAGAAATACATATAAATGGCATAGTAAGGGCAGCATATGCATTCTTATCAAATGTAAGGGTAGCCTTCAGGCACATGGACAAGGAAATGTTCAGAAATATTTATGTAACCTATGTGAGGCCAAAAGTCGAATATGCAGCCCCCTTTTGGAATCCGCACTTGAAAAAGCACATAGCTAAGCTTGAAAAAGTTCAAAGACATGCCACGAAACTGGTGCCAGAAATACGCAATCTCAGTTATGATGAGAGGCTGAGGGAATTAGACTTACCATCACTCGAAGCTAGAAGAGTGAGGGGGGGATATGGTGACAGTCTATAAATTCCTTCATGGTTATGATAGTGTGGATAGGGATCGATATTTTGATATGGCTGGCTCTAGAACTAGAGGTCATAGTTTGAAGCTTAGTAAGAAAACTTCTTTGCAGGATGTAAGGAAATACTTTTTCAGTGTAAGAGTAGTTGATAATTGGAATTGGCTAAGCGAGGAGGTAGTTAATGCTATCTCAATCCACAGTTTTAAGGACAGGTATGATAAGTATCAGTAAGTATAAAATGGAACCGATCAGGAGACGGGAAGATACGAGCTTTGGGCTCTTTCCCGTAAACACAATTAGGTAATCACATAGTAGTTATATTGAGTTTTCTAATAACATTGTGTCATAAGTTCTTGATACCTTAACCAGCGTTATGAGCATTAACAAGATTTATTTATTCCTAAATTTCCTGGATTTTGAAATTGCATATGTTGTTCCATCAGTAATCCCCCTTTGACACAGCCTCTCTCTCTCTCTCTCTCTCTCTCTCTCTCTCTCTCTCTCTCTCTCTCTCTCTCTCTCTCTCTCTCTCTCTCTCTCTCTCATCAGCTGATGTTGAAAGGCGTATGTTCTAACGTAGTTCAGTTAGGTGTGTGTTACCCTCAATTTTGGTCCATAATTCAGTTTCTCGGTGCTTTGTAAATGACTCCAGTAGGGGGCTGACAGCACATAACCCCCTCCAGACTTCCATCTTTACACACAAAATAAAATATCGTTCGATGTGTACTTATCCCTTCTCGAGCATTTCATTGCTGTTCCACTAGAAGTGTATGAAAATCTTTTAGACCGTTCTGCTCTGTGGTCTCTTTTAAAAACTGTCGTCTTTGTTGTATTAATCTGTTGTGTGTGTGTGTGTGGGGGGGGGGGCTATCTCTCCAGTACGTGTTTTATCACTAATGCTCTACTGTTTTTATTTAATATATCGCGCCTTCCCCAAGGGTATTAAGAATTCAAAAGTCTCTTAAAATTTCAGCTTACTTTGCTTATTTTAAATTCCTTCATATATGTGGTTTTGTGGAAACAATAGTTTTCGTTTATGATTTTGTATAATTTGGATCTGGTAACACTGGTTGGCAACACTGTGAACTGGATGTTGTTTACATTTTGGGCAAAAAAGTTTTGGGGATGAAGAGCAGTGCTCGTGGGGATGTCGGATTTAGTGGAGTTGTGATATGGATTTGTTTTATTGGTTGAGTTGTGAGACGGAATTGCTTTATAACGGAGTTGTGGAGGTTTAGCGGGAGCTCCCAGTGTAGGTGTTGATTTCTTTTTGTATGTGGTGGCTTAAAGATAGGGGGAAAGAAATCGGGATTTGAACAGTTGTAAGTGGCCTTTTAACTTCCAACACTTGCAGGTGGAGTTAAGAACATAAGAATAGAGGACACTGCAACATGCCTACTGGCACAAACGAGGCAGCTCCATTTTTGAATGGTATTTTCAGCATGTCTACCCTACTCTATTCTGCTCTACTTATTTATTCTATTTTTCTTTTTATGATTTTTCTAATAAGCACTAACCTATTCATACCCACCCTACCTCTGTCATATGTCTATCTAATCTACATTTGAAGGTGTCTAAGGTATTGGCATTTACTATCCTACTAGGAAGCCTGTTCTATGCATCAGCTACTCTATTACCAAACCAATTTTTACCAATTTCCCTTCTGAACCTAAATTTATCAAGCTTAAATCCATTATTACGAGTTCTGATTTGATCATGAATTTTTAAAACTTTATTAATATCTCCCTTGTTAATCCCTTTAAACCATTTATACACTTCAATCATATTCCCCCTAACTCTTCGCCTCTCTAGAGAATGTAGATTAAGTTTTTTTAATCCGTCCTCATATGGTAGATTTCTGATATTGTGTATCATCTTGGTCATTCTTCGCTGCACTGTCTCCAAGGATTCAATTTCCATCCTATAATAGGGTGACCAGAATTGCACAGCATAATCTAAATGGGGCCTAACTAATGCAAGATAGAGCTGCAAAATAACTTTTTCCGTCCTATTGCTAACACTTCTTGAGATAAATCCTAAAATTCTGTTTGCTTTATTTCTGACCGCTGTGCATTGCTCTCTTGGCTTAAGATTACTACTCACAAGAACTCCCAAATCCCTTTCACACTGAGAACTCATGATTTCATGGTTATTTAGCTTATAACTAGCATTGTCTTTTATAGTACCCATTTTAACTACTTTACATTTTTCAACATTAAATTCCATTTGCCATTTGTCCGACCATTCAGATAATCTATTTAGATCTTCCTGTAAAGCATGAATGTCTTCTTTTCCATTTATAATTCTACCTATTTTAGTGTCGTCTGCGAATTTACTTAGGTTACTACTGATATCCAAATCCAGATCATTTAGATATACGATGAATAATAGGGGACCCAGTACCGAGCCTTGTGGTACCCCGCTAGTAACCGAGCCCCACTCCGATTTCTCTCCATTTATGCAAACCCTCTGTTTTCTGTCTTTTAACCATTGTTTGATCCATCTGAGAACAGCTCCTCCTATACCATGAGCTTCCAGCTTTTTAACTAATTTTTTGTGAGGAACTCTAGCAAAAGCTTTGTTAAAATCTAGATATATTGTATCATATTCTTTACCACAATCTACTGCCTCGTAAACTTCTGAATAAAAAGACAGTAAGTTTGTAAGTTGAGGAAAGTGATATATATTATTGTTCTTCTATCTCGACCACGATATATATTATTTTCATGTATTTAGTTAGTTAACTATCTATATTTTATTCATTTATTTATGTCTATTTTTATATATTTATTTCATTCTAGAAGGGGTTAAAGCTTTATCCTCATGGCTACTGAAAGAGAGATATTTCACACCCTCGTACTACGATGCTCTTCCAGACCAATTGTAGTGAAGATGCACCCGGATAAAGAATAGGATAGCTGATCCAGAGACATAATATTGTCTGTTACAGTTACATATCTTTGGACTTTAAGCCTTCACAAGATTAATTTGAGCCTTTCTAAATCTCCTGGATTTTTTTTATTACATATGTGGAGCCTTTAGTGATATCTCCCATATAAGAAGTAGCATAACGATATTAATGTGCATTAAATTAACTCATTTTAATTTGCTTAAATGTTCACCACTCCCGGGTTTGTGATTTTGGAAAAGGATCCTTGGCTTTGAATTGCGTCACTTTTGCTCTATTTAACTTAGGAGACGTAAGGCCGGGTACACACTACCAAACAAAACAATGTATCGTAACAAGGCCGTGTGCTCTATTTAACTTAAGAGACGTAAGGCCGGGTACTCACCAGCAAACAAAACGCCGTATTGTAACAAGGCCGTGTGCTCTATTTAACTTAAGAGGCGCAAGGCCGGGTACACACTAGCAAACAATACACCGTATCATAACAAGGCCATGTGCTCTATTTAACTTAGGAGACGCAAGTCTGGGTACACACTAGCAAACAAAACACCATATTGTAACAAGGCCATGTGCTCTATTTAACTTAGGAGACGTAAGGCCGGGTACGCAGCAGCAAACAAAACAATGTATTGTAACGAGGCCGTGTGCTCTATTTAACTTAGGAGACGTAAGGCCGAGTACACACTAGCAAACAAAACACCGTATCGTAACGAGGCCATGTGCTCTTTTTAACTTAGGAGACGTAAGGCCGGGTACACACTAGCAAACAAAACACCGCATCGTAACAAGGCCATGTTTAGAGATGAAGATACTCATAACAAGGTGTGGAAATGTTGAGTCCGTAACCGAACCTCGTCGTGTCGAGAACTTTAATGAGTTCCACCTCGATCAGTCGGAGTCAGGGGGTCCGTGTCGGAGGTTGTACTGACAATGGCAAGATTATTTGTCGCAGCTGCCGCATATATATATATATATATATATATATATATATATATATATATATATATATATATATATATATATATATATATATATATATATATATATATATAAAGTCATCAAAATACAGATGAATACTGCATGAAAATCGCTTCAGGAGTTTTTCACAAAGACTGACAGCATATTATGAAGGGCGACAAAGGATATATATTTTGAAATTACAGATAAAAATATTCATTTGTGATAATCATTTCTTGAAAACAAGATTTCCTTATTGCTCTGTATTAATGCATGTTTTTAATTAAGTTATCTATCTTTTACTTATTTATCTGGTCAGTTACCGTCCTAGCCCTTAGTTGAAAAGGGAGTTCGTGACGTAAAGCCGAAACGAAACCAATTCATTTTTTGTAAATGCGTGGTGAATGCGCATTTCTTGGCTTGGCCACCTCCTTAATAGGGGGAATAGGGGCATGTATGTATGTATGTATGTATGTATGCATGTATGTATGTATGTATGTATGTATGTATGTAATTATTATATGATTAATCAATTCTAATATTCTATTTTTTATCTATATACTGATAGCGGTGTGGCGGCTGTAGCCAGTTGATACGCGTCAAACACACGTCCTGTCCACACGTTGCGTAACCTCACCCTGCAACATTATTTGTCGCGACGTGCATAAACCGAAGATACGTAGATCGGGAGCGAACCCCGACGTGCAAGATGAATGTTCGCTCGGGTGTTATGCAGTGACGTTGCGAGGTCTTGTCCACACTGGCGTTTTTGTTACTCGAGGGAGTTACGTTATGATGTTTTGTTTGTGTGTGTGTGTGTGTGTACCCGGCATAATACAACGATGCCGTTGCAGAAGAATTATAAGGAAAGTCCTTCCAATCTAGCGATAATATAACATAACTGAAACAGACATAATACTGTATTTGTTAACCTTACAAATCTACATGCTGGGATAGCTAATATATATATATATATATATATATATATATATATATATATATATATATATATATATATATATATATGAGAGAGAGAGAGAGAGAGAGAGAGAGAGAGAGAGAGAGAGAGAGAGAGAGAGAGAGAGAGAGAGAGAGAGGAGAGGAGAGGAGAGAGAGAGAGAGAGAGAGAGAGAGAGAGAGAGAGAGAGAGAGAGAGAGAGAGAGAGAGAGAGCTTTTCTTTGTTTAGTTGCTTAGAGTAATATCTCAATCTCACATATCCTACTATATAGAAGCTACAGCTTCCCGTATAATACTACACACGGAAATGACCTCTATCTCTGCCTGCAGGGAAAGTTATCATTGAGTTTTTATTAAATATTAACGCTCGATGTATTTTTCAATGAGTCTGAAAATAATGAAAGCAATATACTAGAGGGCTTTTTCCGGAAGCATAGTGATTCTGTCTGTATGAGCTACAAGTTTACACCACTTCCTTGTTATAGCTTGAATATATGTAAATACGTATGTATGCATGTATGTATTTACCTAATTTGTATATACCTAACTGTGCTTACGGGAAAGAGCCTTATGATAGTAAATCCTCGTCTCCTAATCGGTTTATTTATTTTTTTTTTTACTCAGTGATACCTATCCTATTTGTCATTAAAACTAGGAATACATTTTAGTATTTACTGCTTCCTCGCTTAGTATTTGCCTAAATCCGGCACACACACACACACACACACACACACACACACACACACACACACACACACACACACACACACACACACACACACACACACATGGAAGGCTAAAGAAATCCCAAGCTTTTCCACAGCTTTATCAGAGGAAAACTGAAGGTAAAAGAACAGGTTTTAAGGCTAAAGAGAGCGGATGGAAGCATCACTGAGACTGATGAAGAGATCTGCAAAGAATTGAACAAGGAGTTTCAGTCAGTATTTACAGTAGAAAATACCCCACCCCCTCAGATTGCAGTGATAGAAGCTCAAGGGCCGGTATTAGAGAACATCAACCTTACAGCCACACAGGTATGCAAAGCGCTGATGGATTTAGATGTTCATAAAGCTATAGGTCCTGATGACATATCCCCCCATGTGCTTAAAAAATGCGCAAACACAATATCAGTGGCACTAAGTATCATATTTAAGGAGTCACTGGAGTCGGGGGAGATTCCAAGATGCTGGAAACAAGCAAATGTGATACCTATCTTCAAAAAGGGAAGGAGGGATACGGCTCTGAACTATAAACCAGTTTCCTTGACCAGCATAGTTTGCAAAGTTATGGAGAAACTACTAAGGAAACATATCTCTCTTCACTTGGAATCCTTCAACTTTTTGTCAGTGAGGCAACATGGCTTCAGAGAAGGTAGATCAACAGTAACAAACTTATTAGAATTTTATGATGAAGTAAGCCAAATCTTACAGGAAAGAGAGGGCTGGGCAGATTGCATATTCCTAGACTTCCAGAAAGCGTTTGACACTGTTCCACATGGGAGACTTATTAGGAAGCTGCAATCAATGGCTAGAATAGGTGGAAATGTTTTGGAATGGATAAAAACTTACTTAGAAGGAAGGGAACAGAGGGTTAGAGTAAGACACTCAGTGTCTGAATGGAGAAGAGTTAGTAGTGGAGTTCCACAGGGTTCAGTTTTAGGGCCACTTTTGTTCCTTGTATATGTAAATGACCTACCAGAGTCTGTAAATTCATTCATGAATATGTTTGCAGATGATGCAAAGATTGTGAAGAAAGTAAAAAACGAGAACAATGGTATAGAACTTCAGGAGGATCTAAATAATGTGCATGAGTTGTCAGAAAAGTGGCTAATGAAATTCAATACTTCAAAATGTAAGGTAATGAGAATGGGTACAAGTGCAAGAAGGCCCAAGCTTGACTACTCGGTGGCTGGAGTACAACTTCAAGAGACAGAAAATGAGAGAGATCTAGGAGTAAACATACTGGCAGATTTGTCTCCAGAAATACATATAAATGGCATAGTAAGGGCAGCATATGCATTCTTATCAAATGTAAGGGTAGCCCTCAGGCACATGGACAAGGAAATGTTAAGAAATATTTATGTAACCTATGTGAGGCCAAAACTCGAATATGCAGCCCCCTTTTGGAATCCGCACTTGAAAAAGCACATAGCTAAGCTTGAAAAAGTTCAAAGACATGCCACGAAACTGGTGCCAGAAATACGCAATCTCAGTTATGATGAGAGGCTGAGGGAATTAGACTTACCATCACTCGAAGCTAGAAGAGTGAGGGGGGATATGGTGACAGTATTTAAATTCCTTCATGGTTATGATAGTGGATAGGGATCGATATTTTGATATGGCTGGCTCTAGAACTAGAGGTCATAGTTTGAAGCTTCGTAAGAAAACTTCTTTGCAGGATGTAAGGAAATACTTTTTCAGTGTAAGAGTAGTTGATAATTGGAATTGGCTAAGCGAGGAGGTAGTTAATGCTATCTCAATCCATAGTTTTAAGGACAGGTATGATAAGTATGACTAAGTCTAAAATGGAACCGATCAGGAGACGGGAAGATACGAGCTTTGGGCTCTTTCCCGTAAACACAATTAGGTAATCACAATTAGGTAATCACATAGGGATCGATATTTTGATATGGCAGGCTCTAGAACTAGAGGTCATAGTTTGAAGCTTCGTAAGAAAACTTCTTTGCAGATGTAAGGAAATACTTTTTCAGTGTAAGAGTAGTTGATAATTGGAATTGGCTAAGCGAGGAGGTAGTTAAAGCTATCTCAATCCATAGTTTTAAGGACAGGTATGATAAGTATCAGTAAGTATAAAATGGAACCGATCAGGAGACGGGAAGATACGAGCTTTGGGCTCTTTCCCGTAAACACAATTAGGTAATCACAATTAGGTAATCACACACACACACACACACACACACACACACACACACACACACACACACACATATATATATATATATATATATATATATATATATATATATATATATATATATATATATATATATATATATATATATGATATATATATATATATATATATATATATATATATATATATATATATATATATATATATATATATATATATATATATATATATATATATATATGTATGTATGTATGTATGTATGTATGTATGTATGTATGTGTGTGCGTGTGTGTGTGCGTGCGTGTTTATAATATTTAGTGAATCCTGTTTTAACTAGGGGTAAGGTACGATGACAAGTTCTGTTTCTGTGTATAAAATACTCCATGATTATATATTCACAGTAAGTTTGAGGGAGTGTGTCAGTGAAAAGCTTCAGAACGCCCAATGAATGTAAAATATAGAACTCTAGATTCAAGGAACATTTGTCGTTCTCCCATAGAATGGCATATAAATTATTTATGACCAATATGAAGCTTTAGTGTGAAAATTATCCAGGTGCCGTGTAGAGCCATTAGCACTAGTAGTAGCATAGTTATAAATAGAAACAGGAAAATAACCCCAGAGAGAGGGGGAAAGTCAGGCAATATTACCTCTTAATCGTAAAAGAAAAGGAAAAAATGGGGTAATATTACCTTTATAAGACGAAGTAAACAAAGTCCAGTTGTTATCGTGGTTCCAAAGTAGGTCAAAGTGCGTAGCATTATCCTCTTCGCTCCCCTAGACGACACGCTTTGACATGGAAGCTACTCAGACTTATTTGCACACACTGCATTAAGTAGATTAACTCTCTCTCTCTCTCTCTCTCTCTCTCTCTCTCTCTCTCTCTCTCTCTCTCTCTCTCTCTCTCTCTCCCCCCTGTGACTGTTTTGTGATGCACTCAAAACAAACAAAACAAAAACAAAACAAAAACATTTATTTCCATTTTGTACAATGGTTATTCAACATTAATAGTAACTTATAAGTAGACATGTAATTAAAATAACAAATAAGAGGGTTAGACATATAGTTAAATTAAATGTAGCCTTCATAGAAAATAATAATGCTGTAATAAAAATGTTACAATAATGTTAATAATAAAGTAGTAAGTATGCCACTAGATACAGGATCGTTATTATCGGCATCATTTCCATATTTGTGTCCTTACAATGAGAATAATTAGTTCTTAATGAGCAGCAACTATTTGTCCAAAAGAAAACTATATAGTTTGCCTTTGAAAGCTGTGAAAGAGGATGCATTTTTAAGATGCTCTGGAATATTATTCCAGAGTGTTGGCCCTTTGATAGTGATCATCTTTGAACCTGCTTCTGTGTTTGTTCTGTGAATAAAGAGCTCACTGCTCTGTCTTGTGTTGGTTCCCCTTATATCCCTGACTGTTTTTAAATCAAATAGCCAGCTAGGATAATGATGGTCCAAAATTTTGAATACAAAAACATAAATAGCATAAGCGACCTTATTTTCTGCCCGCAGCCACCCAAGTTTATTGAGAGCTGGTGTGATGTGGTCATATTTTCTTATTCCTCCCAGGGCAACTCGAGCTGCAAAATTAATAAGCTTCTGTATTCTGTTTATCTGAGTCTTAGTGGTAGATCCCCAAACAGTTGTGCAGTAATTAATGTGACTTAGGGCTAGAGATTCAACAACAGTTATTCGAGTGGTAGTCTCAAAATTGTCTTTTATACGTGATAAGTACATTAATGTTCCTGTAACCTTTTTGCATACTTTATCTATGTGGGAATCAAACAACATGTGGTTATCAAAGTGAATTCCTAGGTTTTTGACTGTTTTGCTAGGTGTGATAATATTGTCGCAAAAATTAATTGTTGTGTTTTCTGGAATTTGTGCTATGTGGAACCTTGAACCAATAAATATGCACTGTGTTTTATTTTCGTTAATTAACAGCCCAATTTCTTGGAAATAGGTTTTAATTTTTGATAGAGTGTTTTCTGCTCTTAAAGTTAGCTCTGGGAGATTATTAATATCACCACTAAGGAGTAGTTGAGTGTCATCTGCATATTGTACGACTAGACAGTCAGAAATGAAAGAAGATAGATCATTTACGTAAATGGAGAAGAGGATAGGACCAAGTACTGATCCCTGTGGAACACCAAATGATACATTTTTTGGCACAGAGATAATGTTGTTAAGACGTATGGACTGTTTACGATTAGATAGATACTCGCTAAACCAGCTTGGATCAATATTTAAGTTAATACATTTGCTTAAAAGAATTTCATGGTTTACACTGTCGAAGGCTTTTGATAAGTCTAATAATACGAGAAGAGATATTTTTTTCATATCTATATTATTATATATACTATTCGTGACTTTAAGCAGTGCAGTTTCCGTCGAAAGTTTCGGTCTGAAACCATGCTGGTTAATACTTATTATTCTATTTGATTCTAAATATGACATAAGTTGGCATGCAACAATTTTTTCTAATATTTTAGAGAAAATGGGTAGGAGGGAAATGGGACGATAGTTTGTCACATCTTCTCTGTCCCCCTTTTTATGCAGAGGTATTACATGTGCTATTTTCCAAGAGTCAGGAAACTTTTTAGTAACAATGGAAGTGTTCATAATAGTTGGAATATAGGATGCAATCACGGGTAGAGCATCTCTGATGAACTGAAATGGTATACCATCTGAACCATAAGAGCCAGAGTTTCTTAGGCTCTTTATGGTAAGAATTAGGGTAGCACAATCGATAGGAATAATCTTGAAGTACTCTCTTGTGTTTTCATTGGAAGAATTGTCATTTAAGCAATTACTCATATTCACTGAGTTGATGTTTTCTTGAGTTTTTTCATATGTATTTTTGCCAACGTTAGCAAAATAGTTATTAAAGTTTTCTGCTTTGTCTTTCAACTCCGTAATATTTTCATAACTTTCTGAGGTACTCTTTTCATTTGGTATCATGCTTCTTATTACTTTCCATGTTGCTGCTGTGTCATGTCTAGAGTCATTAAATTGTTTTTTGTAAAAGTCTTTTTTACTTACACTGATGAGAGATCTGACACGTTTCTTTTCTGTTTTATAACGTTCTCGGAGAGTCATATCATATCTATTCATTTTTAGCTCTTTTTGTATTTGATTTCTGATTTGCATTGCCTCTTTGATGTCATTAGTTAGCCAGGGGGCTGAGGGGCGGGTTATTTTTCTTGTTACAATGGGTGCACAACTATCTAAGCATTCAAGGAAGACTTTTGTTAGAATCTCAACCTGCAAATCGACGTTATCTGTATATTTAATTCTATTAAGTGCATTTGTATTGTTGATTAATGTTTCACAAAAGATATCAGGGGAGTAATTTTTTAGACACCGGAATGTCTTGAGGAGAGGCTTCCTTTTCGGCTTGTTTATGTTTAGCATAGCAATGTTCATCTCGTGGTCTGCAATTGGGCAGGGAACTACGTCCCAATAGAGTATACTTTCCACTTTATTTGTTATTATCAGATCTATAAGAGTCCTAGAATTGGGGGCTATGCGGGTCAGTTTTGTCACTATTTGTGTTAACTTCACAGTGTTGATCACCCTTTTCATTTTGTTATCTGCTGAGAGCAAGTCATCATTAAAATCACCAAGTATGTATATGGGTTTATGACGCACACAGATATTTCTGAATGTTTCTAGTAGATGATTGAATGAACTGGTAGGTGCTTTAGGGTGACGGTAAACACACCCTACAATGAAAGATGGAAGTTTCTGATACTGCACAGTGATCCATAAATCTTCGAGCTCCTCAGTTTTTTCTAAACCTGTGGCTATTTCTGATGCACTAAGATAATTTCTAACATAAATACAAACCCCACCCCCTCGACCATGGTCATTGCGAAATATTTCAAACTCTGGGATATTCACATATCTATTTTCAGTTGTAGGAGGAAGCCAAGTTTCACTTACACAGAGGATGTCTATGTTGTAGTCTTTTGTTAGCATTATTATTTCCTCAAAATGAGCGAGCAGGGACTGAGCGTTCACATGTACTAATGTTACATTCTTACCATGTTTCATTGGGGTGGTATCCATAGTCATAGTTGTAGTTTCGACTGTGTGATTCTGCTGGGAATTCATCATTGTAGTGTGTTCTGGGGTTAGCCCATGGATCCTGGTGTCTGTACCTGCCATTGGATGTGTAACGCTGGTTTGAGTACGTGCCGTGGTATGATCGGGCCTTCCCAAAGTTTGTATGCCTAGGTGAGTGTCTAGGGTTGTAAGAGCCATCACTCCAGGAGAAGTCTCTTGTGCGTGGACGGCGATAAGAGAGGTTTGTATCGTGTCTCTTTCTGTAGTCTCGCGTATAGGGGATTGTTTCATTAGCTCTTTGCTGTTTATTTTGGTATGACTGTAGTTTGGGATATTTTGTAGAATACCCAGGTTGTGTCCATTGTTTACCCCCACGAAATGGCTGGACACTTGTGCCTGTAGGCCATTGATTCAGTTTGTAAGGCACATATTCAAATCCTTTCGATATCGTTATTGCGAAGGAAACCCAGTTTGGTTTGCAAGAAAGCTCCTTAATCAAGACTTCTTCAGAAGGAATGCCTTGATTTGTCAATGTATTACGTATCTCTCTCTCAAAGGGGTTGCCAGGAATGCGAATATATATTTGAGCTGTGACCCTTGCACTTGCATTATTGGGCAACTGTGGCTGTGGGGGAGAGGACTTCGATGGAATGTTTAGAATAGAGACTGCCGATATATTGTCTTTTCTGTTTTCTTCATTGTTTTGCAGCCTATTGCTGGGTTGGTTATTTGTGCTGGAAGATGTAATTTGGTTGTCCTGGTTAGTGATAGTTGCTGTGTTGTTAGGAGTAGTGGAGATTGACTCTATATCTTCTTCGCTGTTTTGCAACTCTTTACCAGGTTGGTTGTTTGTGCTGGGAAGAATCTTGTTCTGGTTAGTGCCTGTTGTTGTATTGTTAGGAGTAGTGGGAAAGGACGCTGTTGTTTCATCACTATTTTGTAACCTGTTACTGATTTGATTATTTATGCTAGATGGTGTATTCAAGTTGTCTTGATGACTGTCACTTTTATCTGGATCTACCTCTTCTTCACTACCACTGTCACATTCGTCTCTCAATGCACTGAAGGAATTGTGAGTAGAGACAGAAAACCTAGTTTGCAAAACCTGAGGGTTGTTGATAGAAGGGACATCATCGTTGTTAGGTGACAGCACTGAACTGAGAGGTGGAGATGTTTCTAATAGCAGTTCCAACCTAGAATTATCTCTTTTAAGTAGGACAATG
>JAXCGZ010017771.1:25000-41096 GCA_037179515.1 Halocaridina rubra | reverse complement strand
TAAATAACCATGAAATCATGAGTTCTCAGTGTGAAAGGGATTTGGGAGTTCTTGTGAGTAGTAGTCTTAAGCCAAGAGAGCAATGCACAGCAATCAGAAATAAAGCAAACAGAATTTTAGGATTTATCTCAAGAAGCGTCAGCAATAGGACGGAAAAAGTTATTTTGCAGCTCTATCTTGCATTAGTTAGGCCCCATTTAGATTATGCTGTGCAATTCTGGTCACCCTATTATAGAATGGAAATTGAATCCTTGGAGAGAGTGCAACGAAGAATGACCAAGATGATACACAATATCAGAAATCTACCATATGAGGACAGATTAAAAAAACTTAATCTACATTCTCTAGAGAGGCGAAGAGTTAGGGGGGATATGATTGAAGTGTATAAATGGTTTAAAGGGATTAACAAGGGAGATATTAATAAAGTTTTAAAAATTCATGATCAAACCAGAACTCATAATAATGGATTTAAGCTTGATAAATTTAGGTTCAGAAGGGAAATTGGTAAAAATTGGTTTGGTAATAGAGTAGCTGATGCATGGAACAAGCTTCCTAGTATGATCGTAAATGCCAATACCTTAGACACCTTCAAATGTAGATTAGATAGACATATGACAGAGGTAGGGTGGGTATGAATAGGTTAGT
Organism: Halocaridina rubra; assembly: GCA_037179515.1. Lineage (NCBI taxonomy): Eukaryota > Metazoa > Arthropoda > Malacostraca > Decapoda > Atyidae > Halocaridina > Halocaridina rubra. Next base: position 40,451 of record JAXCGZ010017771.1, on the reverse strand, counting down.
GCTAATTAGAAAAATCATAAAAAGAAAAACAGAATAAATAAGTAGAATAGAATAGGTTAGACATGCTGAAAATACAATTCAAAAATGGAGCTGCCTCGTGTGTTCCAGTAGGCATGTTGCAGTGTCCTCTATTCTTATGTTCTTATGTTCTTATTCTTCGTTGCACTCTCTCCAAGGATTCAATTTCCATTCTATAATAGGGTGACCAGAATTGCACAGCATAATCTAAATGGGGCCTAACTAATGCAAGATAGAGCTGCAAAATAACTTTTTCCGTCCTATTGCTGACGCTTCTTTTTGCTCTGGATTTCATTTTTTTTTATCTAAAGTACTCTACACTTCAATTTTCCCTCTAAGTCAATATATATATATATATATATATAAATATATATATATATATATATATATATATATATATATATATATATATATATATATATATATATATATATATATATATATACATTGCGCTTGAGAAGTACAGTTTGAACCCGAAATATAGCGCTGTTTTCCTTGTGTTGTTTCACTGATGGGTTTCCTTACCATATATATATATATATATATATATATATATATATATATATATATATATATATATATATATATATATATATATATATATATATATATATATATATATATATATATATATATATATATATATATATTGACTTAGAGGGAAAATTGAAGTGTAGAGTACTTTAGATAAAAAAAAATGAAATCCAGAGCAAAAGTCACTGGCCTATATAGTCTGTATTTAAATGTAAAATATAACCAAAAATATGTCATAGATGGAAATGACAATCATGCAATGCTTTCACATCTTAGTAATTTTAATTACCAAATAGTATGAAATAATTCTTCTTTCATCCCCAAATGTAATGACAGAATAAGTATAAATTTTCTTGAATCAGCTCTAATTTCGTTAACAAAAACACCGCTGCATTACACAAAAAGGCTTATTTACGCTTGAGCCTGTAATTAATCTTAAGCAACTTAATAGGGAATTAGAGATACATTAGCTGATCTTTAATAACTGGTTTTATCTGTAATTAGTGGCGATTAACTGATTAATCATACATCTGTTCTCCCTTGGGATTTGACTTGATTTGAACACACAAAATTGTATATAAACCGAATATCCCCGTTAGTCTAGCTCAGGCTTTGAAAATCAATTTTATAAAAATTGATAATACTCGCCAACTTAATTATTTCCTTTTCCTTCGAGATTAATATTATAATTCTGATTTCTGCCAAGTGATTCTCTTCATATATATATATATATATATATATATATATATATATATATATATATATATATATATATATATTATATATATATATATATATATATATATATATATATATATATATATATAAATATATATATATATATATATATATATATATATATATATATATATATATATATATATATATATATATATATATATATATATATATTTATATATATATATATATATATATATATATATATATATATATATATATATATATATATATATATATATATATATATATATAACCAAGCAAGCACATTACATATGTGAAAACACGAGTCATTTTTTACCCCGACCGGGACTCGAACCTAGGACTTATAATTACTAAGTCAAGGCTTTACCAACTACACACCACAGAAGGTATAAATGGAATCCAACCTTATAGCTTATATCTGATATACTTAGGGATGAACACAATATCAGAAATCTACCATATGAGGACAGATTAAAAAAACTTAATCTACATTCTCTAGAGAGGCGAAGAATTAGGGGGGATATGATTGAAGTGTATAAATGGTTTAAAGGGATTAACAAGGGAGATATTAATAAAGTTTTAAAAATTCATGATCAAACCAGAACTCGTAATAATGGATTTAAGCTTGATAAATTTAGGTTCAGAAGGGAAATTGGTAAAAATTGGTTTGGTAATAGAGTAGCTGATGCATGGAACAAGCTTCCTAGTAGGATAGTAAATGCCATTACCTCAGTGCTTATTAGAAAAATCATAAAAAGAAAAATAGAATAAATAAGTAGAGTAGAATAGAATAGGTTAGACATGCTGAAAATACAATTCAAAAATGGAGCTGCCTCGTGTGTGCCAGTAGGCATGTTGCAGTGTCCTCTATTCTTATGTTCTTATGTTCTTATGTTCTTAGACACCTTCAAATGTAGATTAGATAGACATATGACAGAGGTAGGGTGGGTATGAATAGGTTAGTGCTTGTTAGAAAAATCATAAAAAGAAAAATAGAATAAATAAGTAGAGTAGAATAGAATAGGTTAGACATGCTGAAAATACAATTCAAAAATGGAGCTGCCTCGTGTGTGCCAGTAGGCATGTTGCAGTGTCCTCCATTCTTATGTTCATTCTATCTGAATGCCACTATGTTCATATTACAGATTCCCCAACCTCACTCGTGGCTTCATTTTAGCATTTATTTAAATTCCCAATCTCATTCGGGTCATACAATAACCAAGCAAGCACATTACATATGTGAAAACATGAATCATTTTTACCCCGACTGGGACTCGAACCTAGGACTTATAATTACTAAGTCAAGTCGCTACCAACTGCACACCACAGAAGGTATAAAAGGAAGCCAACCTTATAGCTTATATCTGCTATACTTAGGGATGAACGCATTCTATCTGAATGCCACTATGTTCATATTACAGATTCCCCAGCCTCACTCGTGGCTTCATTTTAGCATTTAATTCAATTCCCAATCTCATTCGGGTCATAAAATAACCAAGTAAGCACATTACATATGTGAAAATATGAATCATATTTTACCCCGACCGGGTAAAAAAAAAAAAAAAAAAAAAAAAAAAAAATATATATATATATATATATATATATATATATATATATATATATATATATATATATATACATATATATATATATATATATATATATATATATATATATATATATATATATATATATATATATATATACGTATATATATATATATATATATATATATATATATATATATATATATATATATATATATATATATATATATATATATATATATATATATATATATATATATATATATATATATATATATATATATATATATATATATATATATATATATATATATATATATATATATATATACATATATATATACATATATATATATATATATATATATATATATATATATATATATATATATATATATATATATATATATATATATATTTATTTATTTTTTTTTTTCCCGGATGTTTGCTTTCAAGAGATCAATGCACAGCAGTCAGAAATAAAGCAAACAGAATTTTAGGATTTATCTCAAGAAGCGTTAGCAATAGGACGGAAAAAGTTATTTTGCAGCTCTATCTTGCATTAGTTAGACCCCATTTAGATTATGCTGTGCAATTCTGGTCACCCTATTATAGGATGGAAATTGAATCCTTGGAGAGAGTGCAGCGAAGAATGACCAAGATGATACACAATCTCAGAAATCTACCATATGAGGACAGATTAAAAAAACTTAATCTACATTCTCTAGAGAGGCGAAGAGTTAGGGGGGATATGACTGAAGTGTATAAATGGTTTAAAGGGATTAACAAGGGAGATATTAATAAAGTTTTAAAAATTCATGATCAAACCAGAACTTGTAATAATGGATTTAAGCTTGATAAATTTAGGTTCAGAAGGGAAATTGGTAAAAATTGGTTTGGCAATAGAGTAGCTGATGCATGGAACAAGCTTCCTAGTAGGATAGTAAATGCCAATACCTTAGACACCTTCAAATGTAGATTAGATAGACATATGACAGAGGTAGGGTGGGTATGAATAGGTTAGTGCTTATTAGAAAAATCATAAACAGAAAAATAGAATAAATAAGTAGAGTAGAATAGAATAGGTTAGACATGCTGAAAATACAATTCAAAAATGGAGCTGCCTCGTGTGTGCCAGTAGGCATGTTGCAGTGTCCTCTATTCTTATGTTCTTATGTTCTTATGTTCTCTCTCTCTCTCTCTCTCTCTCTCTCTCTCTCTCTCTCTCTCTCTCTCTCTCTCTCTCTCTCTCTCTCTCTCTCTCTCTCTCTCTCTCTCTCTCTCTATATATATATATATATATATATATATATATATATATATATATATATATATATATATATATATATATATATATATATATATATATATATAAGAACATAAGAACATAAGAATAGAGGACACTGCAACATGCCTACTGGCACATACGAGGCAGCTCCATTTTTGAATTGTATTTACAGCATGTCTAACCTATTCTATTCTACTCTACTTATTTATTCTATTTTTCTGTTTATGATTTTTCTAATAAGCACTAACCTATTCATACCCACCCTACCTCTGTCATATGTCTATCTAATCTACATTTGAAGGTGTCTAAGGTATTGGCATTTACTATCCTACTAGGAAGCTTGTTCCATGCATCAGCTACTCTATTACCAAACCAATTTTTACCAATTTCCCTTCTGAACCTAAATTTATCAAGCTTAAATCCATTATTACGAGTTCTGGTTTGATCATGAATTTTTAAAACTTTATTAATATCTCCCTTGTTAATCCCTTTAAACCATTTATACACTTCAATCATATCCCCCCTAACTCTTCGCCTCTCTAGAGAATGTAGATTAAGTTTTTTTAATCTGTCCTCATATGGTATATTTCTGATATTGTGTATCATCTTGGTCATTCTTCGCTGCACTCTCTCCAAGGATTCAATTTCCATTCTATAATAGGGTGACCAGAATTGCACAGCATAATCTAAATGGGGTCTAACTAATGCAAGATAGAGCTGCAAAATAACTTTTTCCGTCCTATTGCTGACGCTTCTTGAGATAAATCCTAAAATTCTGTTTGCTTTATTTCTGACTGCTGTGCATTGCTCTCTTGGCTTAAGACTACTACTCACAAGAACTCCCAAATCCCTTTCACACTGAGAACTCATGATTTCATGGTTTTTTAGCTTATAACTAGTATTGTCTTTTATAGTACCCATTTTAACTACTTTACATTTTTCAACATTAAATTCCATTTGCCATTTGTCCGACCATTCAGATAATCTATTTAGATCTTCCTGTAAAGCATGAATGTCTTCTTTTCCATTTATAGTTCTACCTATTTTAGTGTCGTCTGCGAATTTACTTAGGTTACTACTGATATCCGAATCCAGATCATTTAGATATATGATGAATAATAGGGGACCCAGTACCGAGCCTTGTGGTACCCCGCTAGTAACCAAGCCCAACTCTGATTTCTCTCCATTTATGCAAACCCTCTGTTTTCTGTCTTTTAACCATTGTTTGATCCATCTGAGCACAGCTCCTCCTATACCATGAGCTTCTAGCTTTTTAACTAATCTTTTGTGAGGAACTCTATCAAAAGCTTTGCTAAAATCTAGATATATTGTATCATATTCTTTGCCACAATCCACTGCCTCGTAAACTTCTGAATAAAAAGACAGTAAGTTTGTAAGACACGAAAAACCCTTAAGAAACCCGTGTTGTGAAAGTTTTATCAGTCTGTGTAATTCTAGATGTGCCCTTATTTTATTTGCAATTATGGATTCTAGAATCTTACCCACTGTTGACGTTAAACTTACTGGCCTATAATTATTCTTTCTAACTCGTTCTCCTTTTTTAAATATTGGTACGACATCTGCCAATTTCCACTCCATGGGTGCCGATATATATATATATATATATATATATATATATATATATATATATATATATATATATATATATATATATATATATATATATATATATATATATATATATATATATCATACATACATATATATATATATATATATATATATATATATATATATATATATATATATAATATATATATACAGTATATATATATATATATATATATATATATATATATATATATATATATATATATATATATATATATATATATATATATATATATATATATATATATATATATATATATATATATATATATGCATGTATGTGCGCGTGTGAACATAAGAACATAAGAATAGAGGACACTGCAACATGCCTACTGGCACATACGAGGCAGCTCCATTTTTGAATTGTATTTTCAGCATGTCTAACCTAGTCTATTCTACTCTACTTATTTATTCTATTTTTCTTTTTATGATTTTTCTAATAAGCACTAACCTATTCATACCCACCCTACCTCTGTCATATGTCTATCTAATCTACATTTGAAGGTGTCTAAGGTATTGGCATTTACTATCCTACTAGGAAGCTTGTTCCATGCATCAGCTACTCTATTACCAAACCAATTTTTACCAATTTCCCTTCTGAACCTAAATTTATCAAGCTTAAATCCATTATTACGAGTTCTGGTTTGATCATGAATTTTTAAAACTTTATTAATATCTCCCTTGTTAATCCCTTTAAACCATTTATACACTTCAATCATATCCCCCCTAACTCTTCGCCTCTCTAGAGAATGTATATTAAGTTTTTTAATCTGTCCTCATATGGTAGATATCTGATATTGTGTATCATCTTGGTCATTCTTCGCTGCACTCTCTCCAAGGATTCAATTTCCATTCTATAATAGGGTGACCAGAATTGCACAGCATAATCTAAATGGGGCCTAACTAATGCAAGATAGAGCTGCAAAATAACTTTTTCCGTCCTATTGCTAACGCTTCTTGAGATAAATCCTAAAATTCTGTTTGCTTTATTTCTGACTGCTGTGCATTGCTCTCTTGGCTTAAGACTACTACTCACAAGAATTCCCAAATCCCTTTCACACTGAGAACTCATGATTTCATGGTTTTTTAGCTTATAACTAGTATTGTCTTTTATAGTACCCATTTTAACTACTTTACATTTTTCAACATTAAATTCCATTTGCCATTTGTCCGACCATTCAGATAATCTATTTAGATCTTCTTGTAAAGCATGAATGTCTTCTTTTCCATTTATAGTTCTACCTATTTTAGTGTCGTCTGCGAATTTTCTTAGGTTACTACTGATATCTGAATCCAGATCATTTAGATATACGATGAATAATAGGGGACCCAGTACCGAGCCTTGTGGTACCCCGCTAGTAACCGAGCCCCACTCTGATTTCTCTCCATTTATGCAAACCCTCTGTTTTCTGTCTTTTAGCCATTGTTTGATCCATCTGAGAACAGCTCCTCCTATACCATGAGCTTCCAGCTTTTTAACTAATCTTTTGTGAGGAACTCTATCAAAAGCTTTGCTAAAATCTAGATATATTGTATCATATTCTTTGCCACAATCTACTACCTCGTAAACTTCTGAATAAAAAGACAGTAAGTTTGTAAGACACGAAAAACCCTTAAGAAACCCGTGTTGTGAAAGTTTTATCAGTCTGTGTAATTCTAGATGTGCCCTTATTTTATTTGCAATTATGGATTCTAGATCCTTACCCACTGTTGACGTTAAACTTAATGGCCTATAATTATTCTTTTTAACTCGTTCTCCTTTTTTAAACATTGGTACGACATCTGCCAATTTCTACTCCATGGGTACCGATCCTAATTTTATTGAATTATTAAATAATGCAGTTAGTGGACAACTAAGCTCTTCCTTGCATTCCTTTAATATTCTAGCATATATTCCATCAGGTCCCGGAGATTTATGAGCCTTTAATTTATCTATTTCTTTTATTACCTCCTCTCTCGTAATATTTATTGAACTAAGTATTTTATCGGGACTGTCTCTGTAAATGGATTCTACTTCCGGAATATTTTCCAAGTTTTCATTGGTATATACAGATAAGAAATAATCATTTAAACATGTACACATCACTTTATCGTCATCTGTGATATGGCCATTGGCTACTTCAATTGGTCCGACTTTTTCCTTAAATTTTGTTTGATAATGTTGATAAAACCCTTTAGGATTTTCTTTAGCTTCTCCTGCTATTCTAACTTCGTATTTTCTTTTCGACTGTCTAACTATCTTTTTAACTTCCCTGTTTAGCTGTATATATTGCTGCCTCACATGCTCTTCACCTCTTTTTAGTTTCCTGTATATTCCTCTTTTAATACCTATAAGATTCTTTATTCTATTGTTCATCCATTTAGGGTCATTTTTTCTTGATCTGCAATGTTTCATGGGAATATAGTCTCTCTGACTATTCTTAAGAGTCATGACAAAATTGTTATATTCCTCATCCAAATTTATATTATCTGAAGAACTGCTGTTCTTTCCTGTGAGAGAATTTAATGTATTGATCTTATCTTGTGATAATCCTTGGCATGTGGTACTCAAATTTCGGGGTAATCCGCTACCTGCGACCTGACCTGCTGGATTAACTACCCACATCTGTACCCCAGAAATCCCTTCCCATACCTCATTAGATAATTTAGTTTTTAAGCCCTCAAAATCTCCTGCTCTAAAGTTTGGAACAATATTCTTATTTTCCTTTATAGTTTCCTTGAAAATTATGTTAAATCTAATGGAATCATGGTCACTATTGCCCAATTTTTCACCAACTTCTAAATTTGTAACCATATTCTCTCTATTACTAAGAACTAAATCTAGTGTATTCACCCCCCGTATTGCTTCAAGTACATGCTGAGAAGGTAAATTGTCTTCTACTACTTCCAAATTCTCCTTAGAGCTACTATCACCTGTTATGGTTTCCCAGTTAATATGTCTAAAATTAAAATCGCCTACAATGCAAACTCTATTTGACCTGGTCACTTTAGAAATTTCATCGTATATAACTTGCGACTTTATATAATATGCATTAGTGAAAGTTGGATTAATTTAGAAAGCAAACATTTTAAAGCTGAGTACATAATTACAGGATATAAACTTTATAATGCTGATCGTAGTGCAGATAAAAGAGGGGGAGGGGTAATTATGTAAATTAAAGATAGCCTCAGAAGCTGCATTAAGTCTGGAATTAAGACAAATCTAAATTCAGAAACCTTATGGGTTGAAATTAAAAATAATATAGAAAGTCTAGTTGTAGGAGTAGTCTACAGACCACCTGATCTAGATAATATAGAGTCGCAAGTTATATACGATGAAATTTCTAAAGTGAGCAGGTCAAATAGAGTTTGCATTGTAGGCGATTTTAATTTTAGACATATTAACTGGGGAACCATAACAGGTGATAGTAGCTCTAAGGAGTTTTTGGAAGTAGTAGAAGACAATTTCCTTTCTCAGCATGTACATGAAGCAACACGGGGGGTAAATACACTAGATTTAGTTCTTAGTAATAGAGAGAATATGGTTACAAATTTAGAAGTTGGTGAAAAATTGGGCAACAGTGACCTTGATTCCATTAGATTTAACATAATTTTCAAGGAAACTATAAAGGAAAATAAGAATATTGTTCCAAACTTTAGAGCAGGAGATTTTGAGGGCTTAAAAACTAAATTATCTAATGAGGTATGGGAAGGGATTTCTGGGGTACAGATGTGGGTAGTTAATCCAGCAGGTCAGGTCGCAGGTAGCGGATTACCCCGAAATTTGAGTACCACATGCCAAGGATTATCACAAGATAAGATCAATACATTAAATTCTCTCACAGGAAAGAACAGCAGCCCTTCAGTTAATATAAATTTGGCTGAGGAATATAACAATTTTGTCATGACTCTTAAGAATAGTCAGAGAGACTATATTCCCATGAAACATTGCAGATCAAGAAAAAATGACCCTAAATGGATGAACAATAGAATAAAGAATCTTATAGGTATTAAAAGAGGAATATACAGGAAACTAAAAAGAGGTGAAGAGCAGGTGAGGCAGCAATATATACAGTTAAACAGGGAAGTTAAAAAGATAGTTAGAGAGTCGAAAAGAAAATACGAAGTTAGAATAGCAGGAGAAGCTAAAGAAAATCCTAAAGGGTTTTATCAACATTATCAAACAAAATTTAAGGAAAAAGTCGGATCAATTGAAGTAGCCAATGGCCATATCACAGATGACGATAAAGTGATGTGTACATGTTTAAATGATTATTTCTTATCTGTATTTACAAATGAAAACTTGGAAAATATTCCGGAAGTAGAATCCATTTACAGAGACAGTCCCGATAATATACTTAGTTCAATAAATATTACGAGAGAGGAGGTAATAAAAGAAATAGATAAATTAAAGGCTCATAAATCTCCGGGACCTGATGGAATATATGCTAGAATATTAAAGGAATGCAAGGAAGAGCTTAGTTGTCCTCTAACTGCATTATTTAATAATTCAATAAAATTAGGATCGGTACCCATGGAGTGGAAATTGGCAGATGTGGTACCAATATTTAAAAAAGGAGAACGTGTTAAAAAGAATAATTATAGGCCGGTAAGTTTAACGTCAACAGTGGGTAAGATTCTAGAATCCATAATTGCAAATAAAATAAGGGCACATCTAGAATTACACAGACTGATAAAACTTTCACAACACGGGTTTCTTAAGGGTTTTTCGTGCCTTACAAACTTACTGTCTTTTTATTCAGAAGTTTACGAGGCAGTAGATTGTGGCAAAGAATATGATACAATATATCTAGATTTTAGCAAAGCTTTTGATAGAGTTCCTCACAAAAGATTAGTTAAAAAGCTGGAAGCTCATGGTATAGGAGGAGCTGTGCTCAGATGGATCAAACAATGGTTAAAAGACAGAAAACAGAGGGTTTGCATAAATGGAGAGAAATCAGAGTGGGGCTCGGTTACTAGCGGGGTACCACAAGGCTCGGTACTGGGTCCTCTATTATTCATCGTATATCTAAATGATCTGGATTCGGATATCAGTAGTAACCTAAGTAAATTCGCAGAAGACACTAAAATAGGTAGAACTATAAATGGAAAAGAAGACATTCATGCTTTACAGGAAGATCTAAATAGATTATCTGAATGGTCGGACAAATGGCAAATGGAATTTAATGTTGAAAAATGTAAAGTAGTTAAAATGGGTACTATAAAAGACAATACTAGTTATAAGCTAAATAACCATGAAATCATGAGTTCTCAGTGTGAAAGGGATTTGGGAGTTCTTGTGAGTAGTAGTCTTAAGCCAAGAGAGCAATGCACAGCAGTCAGAAATAAAGCAAACAGAATTTTAGGATTTATCTCAAGAAGCGTCTGCAATAGGACGGAAAAAGTTATTTTGCAGCTCTATCTTGCATTAGTTAGGCCCCATTTAGATTATGCTGTGCAATTCTGGTCACCCTATTATAGAATGGAAATTGAATCCTTGGAGAGAGTGCAACGAAGAATGACCAAGATGATACACAATATCAGAAATATACCATATGAGGACAGATTAAAAAAACTTAATCTACATTCTCTAGAGAGGCGAAGAGTTAGGGGGGATATGATTGAAGTGTATAAATGGTTTAAAGGGATTAACAAGGGAGATATTAATAAAGTTTTAAAAATTCATGATCAAACCAGAACTCGTAATAATAAGAACATAAGAATAGAGGACACTGCAACATGCCTACTGGCACACACGAGGCAGCTCCATTTTTGAATTGTATTTTCAGCATGTCTAACCTATTCTATTCTACTCTACTTATTTATTGTTTTTCTTTTTATGATTTTTCCAATAAGCACTAACCTATTCATACCCACCCTACCTCTGTCATATGTCTATCTAATCTACATTTGAAGGTGTCTAAGGTATTGGCATTTACTATCATACTAGGAAGCTTGTTCCATGCATCAGCTACTCTATTACCAAACCAATTTTTACCAATTTCCCTTCTGAACCTAAATTTATCAAGCTTAAATCCATTATTACGAGTTCTGGTTTGATCATGAATTTTTAAAACTTTATTAATATCTCCCTTGTTAATCCCTTTAAACCATTTATACATTTCAATCATATCCCCCCTAACTCTTCGCCTCTCTAGAGAATGTAGATTAAGTTTTTTTAATCTGTCCTCATATGGTAGATTTCTGATATTGTGTATCATCTTGGTCATTCTTCGTTGCACTCTCTCCAAGGATTCAATTTCCATTCTATAATAGGGTGACCAGAATTGCACAGCATAATCTAAATGGGGCCTAACTAATGCAAGATAGAGCTGCAAAATAACTTTTTCCGTCCTATTGCTGACGCTTCTTGAGATAAATCCTAAAATTCTGTTTGCTTTATTTCTGACTGCTGTGCATTGCTCTCTTGGCTTAAGACTACTACTCACAAGAACTCCCAAATCCCTTTCACACTGAGAACTCATGATTTCATGGTTATTTAGCTTATAACTAGTATTGTCTTTTATAGTACCCATTTTAACTACTTTGCATTTTTCAACATTAAATTCCATTTGCCATTTGTCCGACCATTCAGATAATCTATTTAGATCTTCCTGTAAAGCATGAATGTCTTCTTTTCCATTTATAGTTCTACCTATTTTAGTGTCGTCTGCGAATTTACTTAGGTTACTACTGATATCCGAATCCAGATCATTTAGATATACGATGAATAATAGAGGACCCAGTACCGAGCCTTGTGGTACCCCGCTAGTAACCGAGCCCCACTCTGATTTCTCTCCATTTATGCAAACCCTCTGTTTTCTGTCTTTTAACCATTGTTTGATCCATCTGAGCACAGCTCCTCCTATACCATGAGCTTCCAGCTTTTTAACTAATCTTTTGTGAGGAACTCTATCAAAAGCTTTGCTAAAATCTAGATATATTGTATCATATTCTTTGCCACAATCTACTGCCTCGTAAACTTCTGAATAAAAAGACAGTAAGTTTGTAAGGCACGAAAAACCCTTAAGAAACCCGTGTTGTGAAAGTTTTATCAGTCTGTGTAATTCTAGATGTGCCCTTATTTTATTTGCAATTATGGATTCTAGAATCTTACCCCCTGTTGACGTTAAACTTACCGGCCTATAATTATTCTTTTTAACACGTTCTCCTTTTTTAAATATTGGTACCACATCTGCCAATTTCCACTCCATGGGTACCGATCCTAATTTTATTGAATTATTAAATAATGCAGTTAGAGGACAACTAAGCTCTTCCTTGCATTCCTTTAATATTCTAGCATATATTCCATCAGGTCCCGGAGATTTATGAGCCTTTAATTTATCTATTTCTTTTATTACCTCCTCTCTCGTAATATTTATTGAACTAAGTATATTATCGGGACTGTCTCTGTAAATGGATTCTACTTCCGGAATATTTTCCAAGTTTTCATTTGTAAATACAGATAAGAAATAATCATTTAAACATGTACACATCACTTTATCGTCATCTGTGATATGGCCATTGGCTACTTCAATTGGTCCGACTTTTTCCTTAAATTTTGTTTGATAATGTTGATAAAACCCTTTAGGATTTTCTTTAGCTTCTCCTGCTATTCGAACTTCGTATTTTCTTTTCGACTCTCTAACTATCTTTTTAACTTCCCTGTTTAACTGTATATATTGCTGCCTCACCTGCTCTTCACCTCTTTTTAGTTTCCTGTATATTCCTCTTTTAATACCTATAAGATTCTTTATTCTATTGTTCATCCATTTAGGGTCATTTTTTCTTGATCTGCAATGTTTCATGGGAATATAGTCTCTCTGACTATTCTTAAGAGTCATGACAAAATTGTTATATTCCTCATCCAAATTTATATTAACTAACGGGCTGCTGTTCTTTCCTGTGAGAGAATTTAATGTATTGATCTTATCTTGTGATAATCCTTGGCATGTGGTACTCAAATTTCGGGGTAATCCGCTACCTGCGACCTGACCTGCTGGATTAACTACCCACATCTGTACCCCAGAAATCCCTTCCCATACCTCATTAGATAATTTAGTTTTTAAGCCCTCAAAATCTCCTGCTCTAAAGTTTGGAACAATATTCTTATTTTCCTTTATAGTTTCCTTGAAAATTAAGTTAAATCTAATGGAATCATGGTCACTGTTGCCCAATTTTTCACCAACTTCTAAATTTGTAACCATATTCTCTCTATTACTAAGAACTAAATCTAGTGTATTCACCCCCCGTGTTGCTTCATGTACATGCTGAGAAAGGAAATTGTCTTCTACTACTTCCAAAAACTCCTTAGAGCTACTATCACCTGTTTTGGTTTCCCAGTTAATATGTCTAAAATTAAAATCGCCTACAATGCAAACTCTATTTGACCTGCTCACTTTAGAAATTTCATCGTATATAACTTGCGACTCTATATTATCTAGATCAGGTGGTCTGTAGACTACTCCTACAACTAGACTTTCTATATTATTTTTAATTTCAACCCATAAGGTTTCTGAATTTAGATTTGTCTTAATTCCAGACTTAATGCAGCTTCTGAGGCTATCTTTAATATACATAATTACCCCTCCCCCTCTTTTATCTGCACTACGATCAGCATTATAAAGTTTATATCCTGTAATTGTGTACTCAGCTTTAAGGTGTTTGCTTTCTAATTTAATCCAACTTTCACTAATGCATATTATATCCGGTCTCTCACCGGATTTAAGCTTGATAAATTTAGGTTCAGAAGGGAAATTGGTAAAAATTGGTTTGGTAATAGAGTAGCTGATGCATGGAACAAGCTTCCTAGTATGATAGTAAATGCCAATACCTTAGACACCTTCAAATGTGGATTAGATAGACATATGACAGAGGTAGGGTGGGTATGAATAGGTTAGTGCTTATTAGAAAAATCATAAAAAGAAAAATAGAATAAATAAGTAGAGTAGAATAGAATAGGTTAGACATGCTGAAAATACAATTCAAAAATGGAGCTGCCTCGTGTGTGCCAGTAGGCATGTTGCAGTGTCCTCTATTCTTATGTTCTTATGTTAATTCCAGACTTAATGCAGCTTCTGAGGCTATCTTTAATATACATAATTACCCCTCCCCCTCTTCTATCTGCACTACGATCAGCATTATAAAGTTTATATCCTGTAATTATGTACTCAGCTTTAAGGTGTTTGCTTTCTAAATTAATCCAACTTTCACTAATGCATATTATATCCGGTCTCTCACTACATACTATGGCTCTCAGTTCTTCTATCTTGTTACCTAAACTACGGCTATTTGTATAATATACTTTTAAACTTTCTCTAGCTTTACCCTTCTTGTGGCTATTCTTTTTGTTAATATTTGTTCTATGTAACAAATGGTTCTTATCCTTAGATTCCCAGTTATTTGACCCACTATTTACTGAACCTTTACTGACTAATTTCTCTGCACAAGTATTATTCATTTCATTATTTGTGTCTAATAAAACCCCCCTACCTCTCTGTCTATCATACCAGCGAATACCGAGACACCTGAATTAGAAAGATGCACTCCATCCCTTGCATACATATGCTTACGACTAGTGAAGTGATCACACCCGTCTATAAAACCTATATTATTCTCCCGACAGAAGACTTTCATCCTAGCATTTACTCCTATAGCTCGAGACCACCACTCTGAACTTTGGCTAAGCCTAGGGAGAATACCACACATCACAGGAACTGCACCCCTTTTC
>JAXCGZ010017771.1:15000-17500 GCA_037179515.1 Halocaridina rubra | reverse complement strand
GGTCCAGTGCCGTGGAGTCATTTTTACTCCTCAATTAAATGGTGATGCATGATTAAATATTTTAGTCACGACCAATAGCGAATATAGCGACATCGTTAGCAATCCTTTGGACATTACTTAAGAATTCATTAATAGAACATTAAGGCCCGATTCTTAAACAGTGTAAACCTAGGATACCATATTGTTAGTTAGCTAGACACACACAAATGGATTTCATAAACGCATCTGACGCGGTTCTGTGTATGGCTAGGATCCCATACGGGATCCTAGCTATACACAGAACCTCGTCAGATGCGTTTACGAAATTCATTTGTGTGTGTCTAGCTAACTAACAATATGGCATCCGAGGTTTACAATGCTTAAGAAATCGGGCCTATGTCAGCAATTAAGAGCCAAAATGTCCACAAATATTTTCCAGCTATGATTGTGGAAGCGCTAGTTTGAAATTCGGTCATCCTTGCCTAAAGACAATGGGTCACAGTATATAATGAAGTCGAATTTGCGTTTATTTACAGTGTAACAGACAGGAGAATAATTGGATATCCTTTTGGGGTAAGAGCTGTGTACGTGTGTGTGTGTGTGTGTGTGTGTGTGTGTGTGTGTGTGTGTGTGTGTGTGTATTTACCTAATTGTATTTACCTAATTGTGTTTACGGGAAAGAGCCCAAAGCTCTTATCTTCCCGTCTCCTGATCGGTTCCATTTTATACTTAGTGATACTTATCATACCTGTCCTTAAAACTATGGATTGAGATAGCATTAACTACCTCCTCGCTTAGCCAATTCCAGTTATCAACTACTCTTACACTGAAAAAGTATTTCCTTACATCCTGCAAAGAAGTTTTCTTACGAAGCTTCAAACTATGACCTCTAGTTCTAGAGCCAGCCATATCAAAATATCGATCCCTATCCACTCTATCATAACCATGAAGGAATTTAAAGACTGTCACCATATCCCCCCTCAATCTTCTAGCTTTGAGTGATGGTAAGTCTAATTCCCTCGGCCTCTCATCATAACTGAGATTGCGTATTTCTGGCACCAGTTTCGTGGCATGTCTTTGAACTTTTTCAAGCTTAGCTATGTGCTTTTTCAAGTGTGGATTCCAAAAGGGGGCTGCATATTCGAGTTTTGGCCTCACATAGGTTACATAAATATTTCTGAACATTTCCTTGTCCATGTGCCTGAAGGCTACCCTTACATTTGATAAGAATGCATATGCTGCCCTTACTATGCCATTTATATGTATTTCTGGACACAAATCTGCCAGTATGTTTACTCCTAGATCTCTCTCATTTTCTGTCTCTTGAAGTTGTACTCCAACCACCGAGTAGTCAAGCTTGGGCCTTCTTGCACTTGTACCCAGTCTCATTACCTTACATTTTGAAGTATTGAATTTTGTTAGCCACGTTTCTGACCACTCATGCAGACTATTTAGGTCCTCCTGAAGTTCTCTACCATTGTTCTCGTTTTTTACTTTCTTCACAATCTTTGCATCATCTGCAAACATATTCATGAATGAATTTACAGACTCTGGTAGGTCATTTACATATACAAGGAACAAAAGTGGCCCTAATACTGAACCCTGTGGAACTCCACTACTAACTCTTCTCCATTCAGACACTGAGTGTCTTACTCTAACCCTCTGTTCCCTTCTTTCTAAGTAAGTTTTTATCCATTCCAAGACATTTCCACCTATTTTAGTCATTGCTTGCAGCTTCCTAATAAGTCTCCCATGTGGAACAGTGTGTGTGTTTGTGTGTGTGTGTGTGTGTGTGTGTGTGTGTGTGTGTGTGTGTGTGTGTGTGTGTGAGAGAGAGAGAGAGAGAGAGAGAGAGAGAGAGAGAGAGAGAGAGAGAGAGAGAGAGAGAGAGAGAGAGAGAGAGAGAGAGAGAGAGAGAGAGAGAGAGAGAGAGAGAGAGATAATAATAATAATTCAACTAATTAATTACAACTAATTCATTTGTATATATCTTTTTACTTCTTTTTTGAAGGTGGTGATTCGAGGCAAATTTTTAAAGTGGTTTGACATTAAATTCCATAACTTAACTCTCCTGAAACACAGAGCTCCGTCCGAATGGACTGTGGTGGTTCTTGGCCCACTAAGTTGTCTGATTGTATTATATTTCTGACTATCACATTTCGTACCCTTTCTAGACACAGTAACCACCTTGGCAGATAACCATTTATAATTTTGTGCATAAACAATATAAGTTCGTAATTGTATTGTTCATTTAACTTTAATCACTTCATATCCTTAACATATAGCGTAGAGCTTTCATATTTTCTTCCGTTACCATCAGCCGCTTTGGCAAGAAAATTCTAAAGTTTCTGCACAAGTTTTATGAAAGTTTTGTTACATGATCCCCAAAATCTCCACAATAATGCTTAAAATCAAGGACTCAATTATAATTTTTCTACTCTTTTTATCAATCTGAAATTTGGCGTGATTCAAAATGAATAATTGTCCATTTGCTCAAGCACACATATCCTCCACATGTTCA
>JAXCGZ010017770.1:32500-37500 GCA_037179515.1 Halocaridina rubra | reverse complement strand
AGACCTGTCCTTCATAATCTCCTCCCTCACTTCCCACACCGACTGGAGCATACATCCTCACCTCATGAGTGATCACTATGCCACTCAGACAGGCATCCAACTGCCTAAACTTCCACCAATTCCACCTCCTCCTCCCAAATGGAATCAAAACTTGGCAAACCGGACAAAATTTCAGCAATCATTAACATAGTGGCATGCAAAGTACACTGCACCCGAAGACATCAACATTTTAGCACAAGATCTCATCTCCGCCTTCCACAAAGCAGCCGATGATGCCATACCAAAACACAAACCACCAAAAAGGGAATATAAAGATGCATGGTACTACTGTCAAGAAGTGAAAGAGGCCAAGCAAAGATTAAATAGGGTCAGGAAGCTATATAGGAAAAGACCCACAGATGCTAATAGAGCAGTGCTTCGGGAGGTGGTCACAGACACCCACAAGACTGTCTCAAAAATCCGGACCGACAAATGGCTTGAATGGTCTGCCAACCTAAACCAGCACACCAACCTCACAGAGCTATGGCAAATGCTCAGGAGGGTGTCCGGGAAAAAATCAACCAAAGTCCCCACGCATCCAAAACCAATGAAGGAAGCCGAAAGACTTGCAGACACCTTTTCCAGCCGCTCAGCAACCCAACAACTTCCACCAAGCACAATAAGGATCCAAAATGACCTAAGGCTACAAAGATGGGACGCCATAAATCATGCCTGCGATCAAGAAGATGAGACAGACGCACCATTCACCGCTCAAGAACTCAGAAACACCAAACATAGCGGGAAAGACACAGCTCCTGGTGCAGTCGGTATCATTTACACAATGATCAACAACATGGGCACTGCAGGTGAAGCCGCCTACCTCCATCTGACAAACAGCACTTACTTATTAAGGGTGTGGCCAAAAATCTGGAGTCAACAGGATATTCAGTCTATCCCAAAACCCAAAGACCCAACGAATCCATGACCCATATCACTACTAAGCTGTTTAGAAAAAACAGCTGAAAAAAATGGTGCTTAAAAGATTAAAATTTAAAATAGGCCCCGTACACCCTCACCTGTATGCCTACAGAGATAATGTAGGCACCACACAGTGCATTATGGATGTCCTCATCTGCATAAACAACAAGGCCGCAGTTGTAGTCTTCTTAGACCTTGAGAAGGCTTTTAAACTGGCTAATCCAGCAGCCATCCTGAGCTCCCTAGCAAAAAAGGGAGCTAAGGGACATCTACTAAGTTGGGTTTCAAACCATGTCAGAAACAGAGAGGCTAGAGTAAAATTCCAAAGGCATCTATCAACTTACAAGAAATTAGAAAATGGTACCCCACAAGGAGGCATCCTCAGTCCGCTGCTTTTCAATGTACTGATGGAGAACTTCTTTCAACTTCAACTACCCCAAGGAGTAGACATATTCATCTATGCCGACGATGTAGTCTTCATCAGCGGAGGAGGCAATAGATTAGCCAGTGCTCAAAAAGCAGTAGACCTATTCCATCAGAAAAGCAAGGAGCTAGGACTCAAGATCAACGGAAACAAAACAAAAGCTATGGCCGTAAAAACTCCAGCACCACTAGCCCTGATCACCCTAGCCAATGGAAACATAGAGTGGGTGGATACATTCATGTATCTAGGTTTACATAGACAGGCATCTCATCTTCAAACCTCAGATCACATATCTCATAGAAAGAGCTCACAGCAGACTAACCCCTATGAGATATATGACATCTCTCCAAGAAGGAACAGGTATTCAGGTCCTAAAGAAATTTTACACAGCCACTATTAGATCCCTGATTACCTACAGCACCCCAACCCTAGCCAACCTCAATGCACAACAAATCTCCACTATTGAAGTGATCCAGAACAACGCCATGCTTTACATGCTGGGGGCTCCTATGTGGACCAGGATATGCAACCTACAAATGGAAACAAATCTACCTCCTCTATATAGCTGGATAAACGTTTCCAACACCAACTCCTTAACAAAGGCTCTGCTATCCGAAAGGAAATCCCACACGCAGAAAAGGCTGAAAGATACCCTCATCAAACATCCTGACCTCCCTATCCCAAACAGCTATGCCGGCCAGCTTTTGAAAAGTATTCACAAATGCAAAATGGCATCTGAACTGGCAAGAATAAACTTAGACAAGCCTTGCACCAACTACAAGCCGCTAGTCCCATGGAGAGCACACCCTGCAAAATTCAACACCACTAGTCTTCCACACAGTAAGAAAGCCTGTTCAAAGATACAACTGCGCGAAGCAGCTCTAGCTGCTATCGCTGAAATCAACCAAGCACAAGGCATCTCCTACTACACAGATGGAACTGTCAATGCTGGTATCCCTGCAACTGGAGCGGCAGTCTACTCGGAAAGTTTTACAGCTTCCTGGAGACTTTCAGACTCCTGCTCCACTCTGCAAACTGAGTTATTTGCCTTCAAAATGGCTCTGCACAACTCAATTGAAAAAGGACAAGGACCTGTTACCATACACACTGACTCACTCTCCTCTGTCCAAGCACTACAGCAGCAGCAGTTCAAAGAAAACATCAACCTAATCAGTTCGGTCCAAACACTGCTAGTGCAACATCAAGAACAAAGCAGACCGGTAACCATCAACTGGATACCCAGCCATATCAACATCCCTGGAAATGACAAGGCAGATCAACTTGCCAAGGATGCTGTCTTATGCCACAGCATACAGCACTCTATACAACCCAGTCTACAACAATACAAATCAAAAACCAAGCAGGCGCTACAGAGAACAAAGCAGGAAAACCACAACTACTGGGTCAACAAAAGCTCCTACTCTGACACAAGGTACAATAATAATAATAATAATATAATAATAAGACTTTATTTCCAACGTACATTGGGTATTCAAATATGGGTGTACTATTAAAATTTACAAGTAAAATCTTCCTTTAAGAGTAACTTCTTAAGATTATATTTAAAAGTATACATTGAACCAGCATTTTTTAGTTCTCTGGGAAGCTGATTATATAAATGAGGTCCACGAATGTTTATATCTCTTGAGCCAATATCAGTTTTAGACCTTCGTACTAATAAATCTTCCCCTTGACGGGTAGTTAACCCGGTAACTGAGCTTACTGTATAAAAATTATACAAGCAATCAGGAAGATTGTTTCTTAGTATATTAAAAACAAAGGTACATATATCAAAAACATATTTATCTCTAATCTTTATACATTCTAGATCTTTTAAAACAGGAGAGATGTGCTCGTATTTTCATACATTGCCAACAGCCACTCATGCTGCAAAGTTTTGTAACTTTTGCATTCTTTGTAATTGAGTCTTATTTGTACATCCCCAAACTTTGAGACAGTAATTAATTAAACTCATAGCTAAGGACTGGACAATTATTATACGAGTTGATGTTTCAAATGAGTCTTTTACCCTATTTAGATATATTAGAGTACCCATTACTTTTTTATAAATTTCATCTATATGCATTTCAAAATTCATGTAACGGTCAAAATAGACACCTAGGTTCTTTACCGAGTTCATTGGCTTAATGATATTACCGTTAAAATTTATATGAAGATTGTCATCAACTTCTGATAATAATTGTCTGGATCCGATAAGAATAGATTGGGTTTTAGTTTCATTAAGTAACAGACCATTTTTTAGAAAGTAACGTTTAGCCATATACAAAATTTCTTCTGCTCTACGAATAATATTTTCTAAATCATTAATTTCTCCTTCAATTAAGATTTGAGTATTGTCAGCATATTGAATGACATAACAGTTAGGTAAATATTTTACTAGATCGTTTACATATATTAGAAAAAGTATAGGTCCTAGGATCGATCCCTGAGGGACCCCAAACAATACCTTCTTGCGACTTGAAACTACATCTTTTATTCTGACTGACTGGTAGCGGTTTTTTAAATAGTTCTCGAACCAGCTTGGGTCAATGTTCATTTTTTTGCATTTTTCTAATAAGATGGTATGGTGTACACTATCAAAAGCTTTAGAAAGATCGAGTAGTAGTAGCAATGATATTTTCTTATTATCTATATTTTTGTATATTTCATCTGATATTTTCAATAAGGCAGTTTCAGTTGATAATTTTGGCCTGAAACCGTGTTGACTTTTTGCAATAAGTTTATTTTTTTCAAGAAACTCACTTAACTGATTTGCAACAATCTTTTCAAGTATCTTTGATAAAATTGGTAGTAAAGAGATTGGTCTATAGTTAGAGACGTCGTCAGGATTTCCATTTTTAAAACCAGGAATTACATGGGGATTTTTCCATAAATCTGGGTAAATATTGGTAACTATGGAAGTATTGATTATTACCGTCAGATAATAAGCTATTACAAATAATGAATCTCTAATAAAACGAAAACAAATTCCATCTGATCCATATGCATTAGAGTCTTTCAGATTTTTTTATTACTAAGATTACTGTATTACAATCTACTGTAGTAGGGTTAAAGACATCATTACTTCTATTGAATGCACTATGTTCTTGAAGATTAACATTATTATTATTATTACTACCATCATCACTATTATTATTACCATTACTACCACCATCATTATTATTTACACCATTATCAACATTTCTATTATTATTACTACTACCATCATCATTATTATTACCACCATTACTATTATTGATTTCATTTATTATTTCTTTTTTTGTTTTTTCAAAGTTTTTTTTCCCCACTTCAGCGAAAAAATTATTGAACTCTTCTGCTTTAGCACTTACATCTACCTCATCGGGTATAATTGATATGTTACTACTTTTATTACAGTTATTGGAAAGCATGGTTTTAGCAATTTTCCATGTATCAGAGATATTGCCTTTAGCGTTTTGAAATTCATTTTTGTAATAGTGTTTCTTACTGTTACTTAATAATGATTTTACTTGTTTCTTATGCTCTGTAAACTTTTCTCTTAAAGGGATATTATCTCTTTGTAGTTTTACTTCATTTTGTAGTTTGTCTCTTTCTTTCATAATGTTTTTTATGTCATCTG
>JAXCGZ010017770.1:25000-27500 GCA_037179515.1 Halocaridina rubra | reverse complement strand
CTCTGTCAAAAGCCTTAACAAATATCAAGGGTGATGACAAAGGACTCTCTATAGTTCCTCAGAGAAGATACCATGCTTGAGAAAGATAGGACATGAGGTCACCAATGGATCTTGTCTTGCAGAAGCCATATTGGTGATCGGAGATAAGTGAGTTAGATTAAAGACATTTCGAAAAGTGAGCATTGAGCAAAGTTTCGAAAAGTTTAGCGATAGAAGAGGTTAGTGCAACAGGTCTGTAGTTTGAAAGAATGGAGTGGTCACCCTTCTTAGGAACAGGTAGCACTAGAGCATGCTTCCAAGATGAAGGATAGATACTCGTTGAGAGAATGTGGCGAAAAAGATGGCAAAGCACGGGAGCCAGTCCATCTGTAAACTCCTTGAGGAACCTTGCAGGGACACCATCGGGATCAGATGCCTTGTTCGTCTTTAGTGAGTAAAGAACCTTATGAACATTGCGTAAAGAAAGGATAAGGAAGGACATAAGGTTAGAAAGGGGTAGAGATTGAGGGACAGGGGAACTGGAATCATTTGCAGAAGAGTTGGTAGAAAAATGAGAGCCCAAGAGAGTTGCTTTGTCAGTGGAAGAGCAAACTATAGAACCATCAGAACGAATGAGAGGGGGAAAGCTTGAGTTACAGAAGTTTTTGGAGAGTTTTTTGCTAAGGACTAGAAACATTTGTCGGTGGGAGAGAAGTTATGATCATCAATTTCCTCCTTATAAAGGAAGCCTTAGACCTCTGAATCTGAGCAGTACAGCTATTCCTAGGAGAGGCTTGGTACACCTGGTGTGCCTGATCCCTGGCCTGAATAGCAGGGAGCATTTAGGGGGAGAAAACATTTTCCGAGAGGAGAAACCTTTATATCCATTTCAATACAATGGGTATTCGTCAGCCAGGGTAAGCCCCAACCCCCACTGTGGTGCCCAACCACAGCAGTACCTGCCAGTAAACAGCTTACACTCTCGGTCTTGGACGGGAACCGATCTTTCGACCTCGTGAATGCGGGACTGAAAGCAGTAGTCATCCCATGGGAACTCAAAGAGGAAGTTATGCAAATCTTAATGTTGGGTGCATTCAAAGTGGAGAAAGCGGCACTGAGTAGTAAGGATTGATTGAGGGGGAGCGAAAATGGAAGAGATTGAGATCACAAAGTGGTCAGGTTTAGCAAGTGGGGAAAGCACAGAATAAGAGTAATTTGAAGGATTAGAAATAAGAAATAGATTAAAAGTGTTGGCTGCATGTTCATGTCGATTGGGTACACGAGTAGGATGTTTGATAATTTGTTCCAGATCATGAGTAATAGAGAAAGCAAGGGCCTCACTTCCTCCCACATCAGTGAGAGAAGAATAAAGCCACTCATTGTGGTGTACATTGAAGTCTCCAATATAGAGACCTTCGGCATGTGGGTGTGAAAATTATGGATTTATAAAAAATATAACAATAGGTTTTTACATTTTTGGGCACTACAATACAATCTATGGCATTACAGCAAGAACTTACCTTAGTTCAGAAATGATTTGCTTTATGTATGCGATGTACGGGAAAAGGTAAGTGAGTTTCTGGTATGGTCTGCTTAACTGGCTATGTTAGTCTTTACCAGTCTCTCTATATTAATCACAATTATAAGATCGAGATTCTAATAATCACTTCCACTAACAACAGAGAGAGTGTGTTAATATAACAATATGTATAAAAATCAAACAAGCAGTCATATTCATCAAGATTTTATTACACTTGTAACGTATACTAACATATGCCTTTAAGGCTATTAATTAATCAATCATATAACAAAGAGACGAGGAAATAATATCACATGTTTCATTTCAAAAGTTTTAGCTGCTGAAAGGATGAAATTTTGTTGGCACGGCTGCAATGCAGCAGCCATCCTTGTCTACCTGGTGTCTGGAGCAGCCCTCGTATCAGGAATGATCGACCGTCTTTACATAGGCTCTCCAAAAGCTCCACAGAATTTACTAATACCCATGGTAAAAACATATTTTTACATATCTTAATCTTATTTCAATTTTGTTAATTGAAACTCCTGATTAATTAATCACAATAATATCATCTCTACTGCAAAAGGGTTAAATATTTTCTAAACTGGATATGGTATCTGCTCAGGTCTTAATAGCTGCGTAGTGTTATTGGTTAATTTAATTTTTATATCTGTATCTTTAATTACGATATGCTTCATTTGCATTTCAGCCCAGCAAAGAAAAGTTCACTCCAAAACAATGGCCAAAAGAACATCCAAAGGCCCCAGAAAGTCCATATAGACTTCCAACTGCACTAAAGCCAATTCATTATGTGGTTAGGCTACAACCATTTATCAATGGTAATTTCAGCATCCTTGGCCATGTGGAAATTGAGATGGAAGTAGTGGAACCAACACTGAATATCACTATTAATATGCATGCCATCACGGCTTTTGATGGAACCATTACGGTAAATTTCATGGATGTTTGTATCTAGTGTAAATGCTGATAATATAACATGTTTAC
>JAXCGZ010017770.1:12500-20000 GCA_037179515.1 Halocaridina rubra | reverse complement strand
AAACCTAGTTACAGTTGCTTGGTGGAGCAATATATGGATACAAGAAGGATTTGCTCAATACTTGCAATATTTAGGCACTGATTTTGTAAGCTGTAACTCCATTATCATACTGTATCATGAATAACTTTCTTTTTCTTTATGAAAACTCATAACTTAATGCAAAAAAAAAAAAACCAGCGATAAGAAGATTAAATTATTATTTTTTACACATGGGAGCTGTTGTGAGGTCTCAGTAATATTATAGCTGTAATATTTAAATATGCAAAGGGACTTAAGACATTCAAGCAAATTGACTTATAATCTAATATTTGTATGGACATTAGGTAGACACCCTAAAAGTATTGGTAGACTATTGCGTAGTTATGGAGTAGATAATGACATTCATACAATCCTCAGCACTGATTACTATAAAAATAATTATATTTTCACTTAAAAGATATTTAGCGGCTCTCCAGCATAGCTAAGTTTTTTACTACTTTATAATAGCTAAGACCATTACTTTTTTTCACTTCAGGTTGAACCTACCTGGAATGCTGCAGACTGGATTCTCAGAGATGAGCAGCAGCTCGTGTTTGAAGTAGATTCTTTGGATTTATTAAACCACCCGATCATTAATGATGCTGAATCACCACTAGAAATCGATGCCATGTTTGGCCTTCTCACCTATAATAAAGGTAAAAAGCGTAAAATACATGTCACATAGCGAGAAAATAATATTTAAAAACTTTCATGCTAAAACAATTACATCATAAAACGAGTGATAAAAAATTAAGTGCCACAAAGAAACATTAAGTTTTACTATTTTTGTACACCATAATACAATGTGATATGTAGTGTCATTATTATAAAAAGAATCATGATTTGCAAATGAAATAAAATGGCATCATCGATAAATTTAGGGGTTCTCAGACTTTTCATCAAGTAAAATTGTAAATATGATGCTGCGAGAAGAAGGATGACAAATATCTGTAATATTAATATCTATGACAGGTGCTTCGTTAAATCGTATGCAGCGGAACATTTTGACAGAGGCAACCTTTGTCAGTGGACTTATCAACTACCTGACTTCTTAGTAAGCTTCATTAATTTTTATGTTTACATATGCCAATCGAATTACAAAATTATATGTCAAAGATAGGCATATTAACTTGGAGCATATTTCCTAATAATAATAATTACATAAGTTTTGGCAGATTATTAAGAAATCCTGTCTTACTACAGCCAGTATGGTAATGCTTACCAAGATAATCTCTTCGAGCACCTTACCAATGCAGGATATATTGATGCAACACTTCCATATAATATGACCATGAAGCAAATAATGGATACCTGGACCCTTCAGGCAGGGTACCCAGTAATTACTGTGAACAGGACTGCTGATGGTACTTCTGCCTCAGTTTCTCAGGTAAAACAGCAATAAGTCATAGGCTAAATACTAGCAGCATATAGGAAATTTAACTATACTGAAATATTTGTTGGTTATAATGAGCCTTTATGTTCATAAAACAAAAATATTTTCAGAGCAATAGCAATACTATAACCGTTTTATCTTCTGTAGTCAATTACTTCTCTTAGGCAAAAAAAAAAAAAAAAAAAAAAAAACAATAACAAAGAGCCCAGTGATACTGATTTAGCATCTGTTCCAGTATTTGTGTTTATTGCATCAAGCAAATAATTAATATTGGATTCCTACTTCATTTTAGGAAAGATTTTGGACGTACCACAACGATACTAATGAGACCTGGTGGGTTCCTATTTCTTACACAACCCAAAACAACGCTAACTTCGATAACACCCAGCCTACCCTGTGGATGTCGGACACCGATTTAGAGATCACTGTTGACTCTCTTCCAAGCCAGGACCAATGGGTCATTTTTAACATACAAGAAACGTTCTACTACAGAGTAAATTACGATGATAATAATTGGAACTTACTCTTCCAGCAGTTACAAACAGACCCAGATGCCATTCATCCACTTAACAGGGCACAGATTAATGATGATTACTCAGATATCACTCGAGCTGGTAGGAAATCTCCATAATTAGTTATTCTTTCCATCATAAATGCATCTTTATATAACATATATTAATGTTTCGAGAGAATAATTTTCCACATACAGTACATGGGAATGCTGGCACTAATGTTACTGATGGTGAAACTGTCAATTTTTAGATAACTATTATGTGTGAATAGATATAAGAGAGATTCCTCTCTACCCATAAAGGTTTATAGACGTATTCCTCTCACTGATGAATAACGTACATAATATGACTCTTAATGAACGATGTTTGATTCAACAGGCCTTCTGTCATACGAGAATGCCCTGCAAATGCTTACTTACTTACGCAAAGAAACTGAACTTACTCCATGGGTAGCAGCATTAAATAACCTTGACTATGTTGATACAATGCTATTCAGAACAGAGGGACAGAGAGCTTTTAGGGTAACTAGAATTGTCCAGTATTTAAGTTAACAGGTAAATTAGCACAAACAGTCATGTTTTCATGAAATCAAATATTAATAACGTGGTATCACGTTTGTTTTCAGCTTTTTTTTTTTGTGATCTCTTGTGACATAGGTACACAATGAACCATGAAAGTAACTTTCACGCACTATATTAATTTACATCACTACAATGGCATAATTAAGTGCAGTATTCATATACTGATCACTCTTTGTCACAGAATTACTTACTGGACTTGATTATGCCACTGTACGAGAAGGTGGGCTTCCATGCTAGTGATGATAGTGAACCACAAGAACAACTGAAGCACATTTTGGCATTAGCATGGGCGTGTGATCTTGGTCATATAAACTGCGTACAAAGTGCCGTACAGCTCTACAGAGCATGGATGGAATATCCTGAGGAAAAACGGTAGATAAATTCATTCTAAAGAAGAATATGAGTGTCAGTGCAATAATAAAAGCCAAATAGAATTATCATATACTGCAATACGTTATGAATCTCATTTCAGAATCATTCATCCCAATATGAAGAAAACGGTGTATTGCACTGCTATTGCCGAAGGAGGGGATGAAGAGTGGGATTTTGCATGGTACAAGTACTTGGAAAGTGAAGCAATTACTGAAAAATATAGACTCCTGGAGGCCATGGGATGCAGTAGAGATGAAGCGATTCTCCAAAGGTTATAAAACTTATCAGATAAGATTGTAAACGTGTGTCAGTTTTAATCTTTTTGTAGACATGTATGCTGCTATGACTGTATTTTTGTGGTCTATGGAGTACTTTTTGAATGCCATGAAAGTTACTTCTATGTTACAGTTATCTGGAAATGGCCTTTAATGAAGATAGCGACATCAACAAAGAGGATGCCAAAATGGTATTCGTTAGTGTAACTAAGAACTCAAAGAATAGAGAAGTGGCATGGACCTTCCTGAAGAATAATTTGGATCATATAGCTAAATAGTGAGTGTCATATATGCTTCGAACTTTACCAAAATTTTCTCCATACTTTTCTTCAGCAATAGTGCTATTAGACAATTAAATATTTATGATATAAACACAAAGTTTTTTCAGAAACAAAATCATCGCACGAATTCCTAGATCACTGTACAGAACTTTGTTGTTACTTTCACAGACGAACAAGTCAGTCACAGCAGAAATCACTATAAAAATAGAACAAACAAGTACTCTTTATATTTATTGGCCTTAAGTAAATAAACATATAAAATCAATCAATAAAAATTATATAAACTAAAATTGCCAACAAATTCAAAAGTACTATACCCTCGTATATATCTTTAAAGAATTTCCAAGTGGGATATACTAATCCATACAGTATTCAAGGGGGATTCATTATTTAGTATCAAAAATAACTTTGAAAAAAAATAAAGCACAATAATACCAGAGAATATTAAATATAGATTAAGTTCAACATATAAAAAAAAATAGAAGAAATAAAATTACTAGTTGGAGTGCATAGCCTCCTGGGGGATTCCAGATTGATTATGAGATCAATAATTTAATGATATGGCTCTAATTAAATGAATTAGCAGAGTATACAGCACATGGTCAGATATACAGTAATGTGGACCTGGACCACGTAAATAATAGTCTTGTTTTAACATTCTAGCATCCAAGATGACCATTTGTTGGGAGATATGATCCGAGTCGTGGCTGAGTCATTTAACACAGAAGAAGAAATGGCCCAGGTAAAGTACAATGAGACTCAGAATGAACATGCTCTGCTTTAGCATGACTCTGACCAGCAACGCACATGGTCTTCCATTTACTCCCTATTTACTTACTTCTATTTACATCATGATAATTCACTGGTGCTGAGCAGACCCAGTTATATACTGTATTTACATATCTAAGTGCTTACATTTATTTGCTTAATAGATTCTCATGTACTTTTTCATTATTCATTTATTTTCTTATACTGTAGTCATCAATCCCCTAAAGAGATCTGAAAGTATGCAAACTTTAAAATCAGGAACAAATCTTAACAAGCAAAAATATATGTAACTTATTACTATGAAAAAATATATACTAATCAACATCTTGTAAAAGCTTCAAGGCGATATCACTTTATATAAATGGTAAATACACTATCACTTAACTGATATGGAAAAATACAAGTTGGACAGTTATGTCAGTTTTACTTTTTTTTTTTTAATTGCTAGTCAATGTCTATTCTTTTAGTCAATTCTAATCAAGATAATGTCTTCTTAGGCTTATATATGTATATATATATATATATATATATATATATATATATATATATATATATATATATATATATATATATATATATATATATATATATATATATATATATATATATATATATATATATATATATATATATATATATATATATATATATATATATATATATATATATATATATATATATATATATATATATATATATATATATATATATATATATATATATATATATATTCATAAATATATATATATATATATATATATATATATATATATATATATATATATATATATATATATATATATATATATATATCATATATATATATATATATATATATATATATATATATATATATATATATATATATATATATATATATATATATATATATATATATATATATATATATATATATATATATATATATATATATATATATATATATATATATATATATATATATATATATATATATATATATATATATATATATATATATATATATATATATATATATATATATATATATATATATTCTCTCTTTTCCAATTACAGTTAAAGCAGTTCCGACGGAAATTACCCTCGGACGTACACTCTGTGTTTGTGAAGGAGGCCTTCTCTTCCACCGACCGCAACATAGCTTGGATGGAGAGAAATTATGATGTAATCACACTGTGGTTGAGAGAGCACGGCTATGATAACTAGATATAAATTTCCTAATACAATCGTTAGTCGAATGAGGCTTATGTTGTAGCTTATTGTGAAGTAAAATAAAAGAAAAAATAAAAGAAAAAAACACTTTTTTTTTCAATCAGAAACTACTCCAGAATCAAGTATATATCTTGTAAAATAAAGGGATGAGAGTTTAGAGTGCACACAAGTCAAATACCCCATTTATTTACCAGTGAAATGAATTTTTGTAACAATGACAGTCATAGTTCAAAATAGCCAATATTTTCTTTATTTGTTCCAGCTTTTCTTCTTAATCCCCAGCTTCAGTTCAAACAAAAAACTTTCATCTGAGGCAAATATGGGCAACTTTTATTATCTTCCTGGGTCACATGGACCACACAATACATTTTTCGTTTTTGATTAGTGTCAAAAGTTCACTTCAAATAATATCTAATTTACTTACATAATATATTTAGCTACAGCAGTTGCATACCGGCAATATTCAAATAAAAAGATAAAAAAAATAAAACAAATGAGGACAAAGGGCCAGTTTTATTTCAACTTTTATCGAATTTAATTTTTCTCTTAAATATACCGGCATACAACCGCTGCTGCTAAAAATATGTCGCAAGCAAATTTGACAATTTTGAATAAGTAAATCTGACACATTAGATGTGAACGTTTGGCCCGAATTTAGATGAAAAATATCTTATGTGGCTCATGAGATCATAGAGCTTGTGCAAAGCTAATCTAGGAGAAGGGATGTGGTATATGCTCTTATAAATTGGCCATGGCACCAATTGCCCATTGAAAGACTACAACTGAAGGTATTACGGATTCAACTACGACTGGTCCAGACAGCTCCGGGTTGAGTCTTCCTTCAGGACGGATCCTTCCTTATGCCTACATCTACACCGAATATTCTGGCATATTTGTTACACATCTCTTGCTATTCCAATACATATGACAAGTTACAACACTTCCCATATCTGTTTCTTTTTGTCCTCTTTTTTCCTCATATTTGTCATTCTTTATGGAAGGTCCACAGCTTATGGCCCCCAGTACCCGGCATAGAGTGGTGTGAAGAATCTCCTGGGATCTTGTTGACTCCACTACTGGCTTGATTGCAGACACACCTGGTGGTAGTAATGGTTCTGCCCGTAACCTTGCACCTCCTAATAGATCTGCTTCTTTCACTCTTCACTATTCTAACATTCGTGGCCTGAACTCTAATCCTTTGTCCATGGAACAGTACTTGGGTACTTCGCTCCCTTACATCCTCCTCCTATCTGAAACCCAGCTGTCAATCCATGCTTCCACTAACCCATTTCAAATCTCTCACTATAACCTGTATTCTCATTTTCATTCCAATGGTGGGGTCTGTGCCTACTGCAACACTAGCAATCCTATTGCAAGGCTCATGGACCTTGAATTTCCTGACTTTGAGGTTCTCTGGCTAAAAATCTATCTCTCCACTACCACTATATTTCTCTGCTTCTGCTACTATTCTCCAAACTCCATCGAGTTTGTGTCTTTCTTTGTATATCTGTCCTCGTGCCATGAGTCCTTGCTATCTTCTCACCCACATGCCAAAGTTCTCTACATTGCAGACTTCAATGTACACCACAGTGACTGGCTTAATTCTTCTCTCACTGATGTAGGAGGAAGTGAGGCCCTTGCTTTCTCTATTACTCATGATCTGGAGGAAACAATCAAATATCCTACTCGTGTTCCTGATCGACACAAACATGCAGCCCACACTCTTGACCTATTTCTAACTTCTAACCCTTCAAACTACTCTCATTCTGTGCTTTCCCCTCCTGGTAAATCTGACAACTCTGTGATCTCAATCTCTTCCATTTTTGCTCCCCCTTAACCAATCCCTCCTACTCAGTGCCGCCTTTGGCACTTTGAGAGTACCCATCGTGAAGATTTGCGTAACTTTCTCTGAGTTCCCATGGTATGACTACTGCTTTCGGCCCCGCAACCATGATCAGGTAGCCCTAAAAGTTGCAGAAATCATAACCTCAGGAATGGAGGCGTACATCCCATCCTCTACAAAAAACTCTCTCTCCCCCTAAACCTTGGTTTGACCATGTCTGCTCCATGGCTATCCAGGCCAGGAAT
>JAXCGZ010017770.1:0-2500 GCA_037179515.1 Halocaridina rubra | reverse complement strand
ATCTCAGTTATGATGAGAGGCTGAGGAAATTAGACTTACCATCACTCGAAGCTAGAAGATTGAGGGGGGATATGGTGACAGTCTTTAAATTCCTTCATGGTTATGATAGAGTGGATAGGGATCGATATTTTGATATGGCTGGCTCTAGAACTAGAGGTCATAGTTTGAAGCTTGGTAAGAAAACTTCTTTGCAGGATGAAAGGAAATACTTTTTCAGTGTAAGAGTAGTTGATAATTGGAGTTCGCTAAGCGAGGAGGTAGTTAATGCTATCTCAGTCCATAGTTTTAAGGACAGGTATGATAAGTATCACTAAGTATAAAATAGGACCGATCAGGAGACGGGAAGATACGAGGTTTGGGCTCTTTCCCGTAAACACAATTAGGTAATCACAATTAGGTAATCACTCTGTCATAACCAGGAAGAATTTTAAAAAGTCACCATATTCATCCCTCATTCTTCTAGCTTCGAGTGATGGTAAGTTTAATTCCTTCAGCCTCTCCTCATAACTGATTTTGCGTATGTCTGGCATCAGTTTCCTGGTATGTCTTTGAACTTTTTCCAGCTTAAATATGTTTTTTTTTCAAGAGTCGATTCCAAAAGGGGGCTGCATATTCAAGCTTTGGCCTCACATAGGTTACCTTTAATATTTCTGAACGTATCCTTTTCCATGTGCCAGAAGGCTACCCTTACATTTGATAAGAAAGCATATGCTGCCCTTAGTATTCTATTTATATGCATATCTGTAGACAAATCTGCCAGTATATTTCCTCATAGATCTCTCTCATTCTCTGTCTCATGCAGTTCTGCTCCTGCTATTGAGTATTTAATTTTGGGCCTTCTCACATTTGTGCTCATTCTCATTACCTTACTTTTAGAAGTATTGAATTGCATTGGCCACTTTTCTGACCACATATGCAGGCTACTTAGGTGTTACTGAAATTATTTACCATTGTTTTCGTCTCTTACTTTCTTCACAATCTTTGCATCATCTGCAAACATATTCATGAATGAATTTACAGACACTGGTAGGTCATTTACAAGGAACAAAAATGGCCCTGAAACTGAACCCTATGGAACTCCACTACATACACTTCTCCATTCAGGCACTGTCTTACTCTAACCCACTGTTCCCTTCCTTCTAAGTAAGTGCTTATCCACTCCAAGACATTTCCATCTAATCTCCTCATTGCTTGCAGCTTCCTAATAAGTCTCCCGTGTGGGACCATATGAAATACTTTCTGAAAGTCTAGGAATATGCAGTCTGCCCAACCCTCTCTTTAGTTCGGCTTACCTCATCATAAAATTCTAATAAGTTTGTTTCTGTTGATCTACCTTCTCTAAAAGTCATGTTGTCTCACTAACAAAAATTTATTTACCCAATTGTGCTCACAGGATAGAGCATTATGCTTAAAACTCGCTGTCTCTTGATTAGTTTCAATTTCACTCACCTATAATATCTATCCTTAAATCTATGAATGAATTTAGCAAATACTACTTGTTCACTCAGCGAAACCCAAGTATTGACTTTTAGTACACTAAAAAAAAAGTGCATCTTACATCCTGCAAAAATATTTTCTTACAAAACTTCAAACTATGACCATTTAGTTCTAAAGCCACCCATATCAAAATATCGTCCTCTCTCCATTGCCAAAAGCCACGGAGGACTTTAAACACAATTACCATAACCCACTTTTCCTTCTACCCTTTAGTAATGGTAAATTTAAAACGCTTAGCCTCTCCTCTTAGATAAGATTACTGTTGCTTGTCTTTTAATTTTCTCCAATATATTAATGTTTTTCGAATGGATTCCAAAAGGGTAAAGCAAATTCAAGCTTTGGTCTCAAAAAAGACGTAAATATTTCTGACCATTTCCTTGTCCATGTGACAGAAGCCCATCTGTGATTGTATGCGAGCGTGCTTGCGTGCTTGTATTTACCTACTTGTGCTATTTTTTATGAGTGTGACACCGGGACAGGCAGAAACTGCCCTTATCAGTAAAGGCCCTGGCACGAGAAAATACCAAGACGTACGGGAAAGAGGCCTATATATTTGTAACTCCCCGTCTCCTAGTCGGTTCCATTTTTGTATTCAGTGATACTTATCATATTTGTCCTTAAAATTATGAATTGAGATAGCATTAACTACCTCCTCGCCGCTACTCTTACACTAAAAAAGTACTTCCTTACATCCTGCAAAAAAAGTTTTCTTACAAAGCTTCTAGTTATGACCTCTAGTTCTAGAACAAGCCATATCAAAATATCGATCCTTATCCACTCTGTCAAAACCATTAGGGAATGTAAACACAGTCACCATATACCCCCCATTATTCTGGCTTCGAGTGAAGGGAAGTCTTATTCCCTCAGCTTCTCCCCATAACTTAGAATGTGTAACTACCTAAGTGTGCTTACGGTGAAGTACAATATGCTAGTAACTCCCAGCCTGCTGGTCGGTTCCGAGTGTTGTCAAATGTAATGGAATAGCAAGATATGTGTTATGAAT
>JAXCGZ010017769.1:32500-41197 GCA_037179515.1 Halocaridina rubra | reverse complement strand
TCATTGATAGAGAGAGCGAGAGAGAATGTTCTGGACTAGTCACATTGACATATTGGACCTTAAATTTTCTATGCTTACATCAACACCGAATTTTCATGGATATTCGTTACACATCTCTTATTATCCCTTCACAATTGACAAGTCACAACACTCTCCATCTCTGTTTCTCTTTGTTTTCTTCATGCCCAGGCCCGATGAGGGCAGTTTCCCCCCGTCTTGGTGTCACACTTTAATTAGAATTGGACCTCAGTTTTTTTTGTTTCTTTTAGTTTCTACATTAAGATATATTTCCATATTTCGTCTAACATGATGATTGAGAGAGAGGAAACTAAGTACTCTCTCTCTCTCCCAGAAACGACAAGAACCTTGGTCACTTTACCCGTTTCTATTCTTCTCACAACCAGTAGGCTAACATTCGCACATACAAACATATTGCGTATCTTTGCTTTTTGTGTTCCAATGGCATTTTTTGTTTGTTTTTTGTTTCATAGGCTGTATATCGCCCCACCTTGTGGGTAGTAAGCACAATATTTTACTAATGGTTATGCTTTATATTGTAAGATCACATGAATCATAGCATATAAGCGAATCTCTTCTCCAAAACATGAACACTGTTGGGAGCTCGTGAAAAATTGGGACCTGGCTGTATACAAAATATTTAATTATATAAACAATTTGATAATAAATTACCTAGCCTAATCGAAGACTTTGGACCTATAAAAATTTCAGGTTCCATTTATTCATGACCTACCATTATTTTAATCTTTTAAATATATATCTTATATATCTTCGTTTGTAAATAACGATAATTATAAATATTACCCCTATTAGGTACGATATTTTGAATTATAATTGTAAAGCTTATCGCAGATATATAATATTTTTTCTCAATTGCAGCAAGAAATGAACATTGGGTAATGAGAGATTGCCATTTATCTGTTATTCGCGTCCTCTATAGGGAGAGAGGGTAGTTTTTATCTCCCTGTTGCAAGAATATTAAATAATAATGATAATAAAATAGGAAGAATCAGAAATTCTGAAGTATTATCTCACTCTAGAAATATATATTCTTACTTTTGATATCATTTCTGAAGACTTTTGAAGATGTTATAATCCACATGCCTTAATAGGACTACTAGATATTTCTGCCTGAAGATGTGTTCTCTATTTAGTACATCCTCTCACAAGCTCATATTATTGACAATTTAAAGACGTCTGTTTTAAGCATATTTAAATAAAATATAGATTATATATTGATTCCTATTTCTCCCTTTGCATAATTTTGTGAGAAAAAAAACACGATGCTAATTCTTACGATGAAACTTTTCATGCATTTTTTCACTACAATCAACTCCAGCGATTATAAACAATAGGTGGACGACTCTATGGTCTTGTCCAGTCTTATATATCGACAGGTTTTTTTTTTTCTTTATTGATACGAAAAAGTGGTACTAACCTACGATAAATAAGCCCTAACTATTGTTTTTTCGGCATAGGTATATAATTAGATTCAGATCAGAGCCTGCAGAGCGTATATTTCTCTCTCTCTCTCTCTCTCTCTCTCTCTCTCCTCTCTCTCTCTCTCTCTCTCTCTCTCTCTCTCTCTCTCTCTCTCTCTCTCTCAATATATATTTCCTCAAGCACCGGTGGTTGCTTTCGTTACAGGCAACATCCCTCCAGTTTTTTATTCCAAACTCTCTCTCTCTCTCTCTCTCTCTCTCTCTCTCTCTCTCTCTCTCTCTCTCTCTCTCTCTCTCTCTCTCTCTCTCTCAACTTTCCTCAGTGTTGCCATCTAAGACTGGTTTCCAAATAACCTACATTTTTTCCCTCTTGTTTCTTGGAATTTCTGAAAGCGTTTGTCGGGAAAACCAACCTCTGGCGGCTTTTGATAGGACGGTGTTTGTATATCCTGTAATCACTATTAATCTCGGAATCTTCTTAGACCACAACACCATTAATTTAGAATATG
The DNA here is from genome assembly GCA_037179515.1 of Halocaridina rubra. Taxonomy (NCBI): domain Eukaryota; kingdom Metazoa; phylum Arthropoda; class Malacostraca; order Decapoda; family Atyidae; genus Halocaridina; species Halocaridina rubra. Next base: position 39,228 of record JAXCGZ010017769.1, on the reverse strand, counting down.
CAAAGATAAGTGAGATTGTGCTACAACGAGATGGATGGTGAAGATGATGATGATGATGGTGATAATAGTGATACAGTATTTCCTGTTGCTGTTGTTGTTATAATAATAATAATAATAATAATAACAATAATAATTATTATTATTGTTATAATAATAATAATAATAATAATAATAATAATAATAATAATAATAATAATAATAATAATAATAAGAAGAAGAAGAAGAATGACAATAAAAACATTATTTTACACAAAGCGACATATATTTATTTAAGCTCACAAGATGATCACAAGAACATTGAAACACGGAGGTTCAGAACCACAAGTCCCTAGGACAACCTTCTGTATTTACCGTGAATTTGATTGTTTAAAAAATGGGATGAAATAAAACTAGCATTAAAAATTACGATGGGATGATAATAATAATAGTTTTATATTTCATACATATAATATTGCTTATAGGGAAGAAGTTTAGGAAATGCATAAAATACTTTGTTCTTTATATGTGGGTTTAAAATTATTCTGGGGAATGCTGTATGTGCACACATGGTCATACGCACATTATTATTATTATTATTATTATCATTATTATTATTGTTGTTGTGGCTATGGTTTCTTTTATTATTATTATTATTATTATTATTATTATTATTATTATTATATATATATATATATATATATATATATATATATATATATATATATAACCAATAAGCACATTATATATGTGAAAACATGAATCATTTTTTTACCCCGACCGGGACTCGAACCTAGGACTTATGATTACTAAGTCAAGGCGCTACCACTACACCACAGAAGGTTAAAAGGAACCCAACCTTATAGCTTATATCTGCTATACTAAGGAATGAACGCATTCTAACTGAATGCCACATGTTCATATTACAGATTCCCCAACCTCACTCGTGGCTTCATTTTAGCATTTAATTCAATTCCCAATCTCATTCGGGCCATGAAATAACCAATAAGCACATTATATATGTGAAAACATGAATCATTTTTTTACCCCGACCGGGACTCGAACCTAGGACTTATGATTACTAAGTCAAGGCGCTACCACTACACCACAGAAGGTTAAAAGGAACCCAACCTTATAGCTTATATCTGCTATACTAAGGAATGAACGCATTCTAACTGAATGCCACATGTTCATATTACAGATTCCCCAACCTCACTCGTGGCTTCATTTTAGCATTTAATTCAATTCCCAATCTCATTCGGGCCATGAAATAACCAATAAGCACATTATATATGTGAAAACATGAATCATTTTTTTACCCCGACCGGGACTCGAACCTAGGACTTATGATTACTAAGTCAAGGCGCTACCACTACACCACAGAAGGTTAAAAGGAACCCAACCTTATAGCTTATATCTGCTATACTAAGGAATGAACGCATTCTAACTGAATGCCACATGTTCATATTACAGATTCCCCAACCTCACTCGTGGCTTCATTTTAGCATTTAATTCAATTCCCAATCTCATTCGGGCCATGAAATAACCAATAAGCACATTATATATGTGAAAACATGAATCATTTTTTTACCCCGACCGGGACTCGAACCTAGGACTTATGATTACTAAGTCAAGGCGCTACCACTACACCACAGAAGGTTAAAAGGAACCCAACCTTATAGCTTATATCTGCTATACTAAGGAATGAACGCATTCTAACTGAATGCCACATGTTCCTATTACAGATTCCCCAACCTCACTCGTGGCTTCATTTTAGCATTTAATTCAATTCCCAATCTCATTCGGGCCATGAAATAACCAATAAGCACATTATATATGTGAAAACATGAATCATTTTTTTTACCCCGACCGGGACTCGAACCTAGGACTTATGATTACTAAGTCAAGGCGCTACCACTACACCACAGAAGGTTAAAAGGAACCCAACCTTATAGCTTATATCTGCTATACTAAGGAATGAACGCATTCTAACTGAATGCCACATGTTCATATTACAGATTCCCCAACCTCACTCGTGGCTTCATTTTAGCATTTAATTCAATTCCCAATCTCATTCGGGCCATGAAATAACCAATAAGCACATTATATATGTGAAAACATGAATCATTTTTTTTACCCCGACCGGGACTCGAACCTAGGACTTATGATTACTAAGTCAAGGCGCTACCACTACACCACAGAAGGTTAAAAGGAACCCAACCTTATAGCTTATATCTGCTATACTAAGGAATGAACGCATTCTAACTGAATGCCACATGTTCATATTACAGATTCCCCAACCTCACTCGTGGCTTCATTTTAGCATTTAATTCAATTCCCAATCTCATTCGGGCCATGAAATAACCAATAAGCACATTATATATGTGAAAACATGAATCATTTTTTTTTACCCCGACCGGGACTCGAACCTAGGACTTATGATTACTAAGTCAAGGCGCTACCACTACACCACAGAAGGTTAAAAGGAACCCAACCTTATAGCTTATATCTGCTATACTAAGGAATGAACGCATTCTAACTGAATGCCACATGTTCATATTACAGATTCCCCAACCTCACTCGTGGCTTCATTTTAGCATTTAATTCAATTCCCAATCTCATTCGGGCCATGAAATAACCAATAAGCACATTATATATGTGAAAACATGAATCATTTTTTTACCCCGACCGGGACTCGAACCTAGGACTTATGATTACTAAGTCAAGGCGCTACCACTACACCACAGAAGGTTAAAAGGAACCCAACCTTATAGCTTATATCTGCTATACTAAGGAATGAACGCATTCTAACTGAATGCCACATGTTCATATTACAGATTCCCCAACCTCACTCGTGGCTTCATTTTAGCATTTAATTCAATTCCCAATCTCATTCGGGCCATGAAATAACCAATAAGCACATTATATATGTGAAAACATGAATCATTTTTTTTACCCCGACCGGGACTCGAACCTAGGACTTATGATTACTGTAATATGAACATGTGGCATTCAGTTAGAATGCGTTCATTCCTTAGTATAGCAGATATAAGCTATAAGGTTGGGTTCCTTTTAACCTTCTGTGGTGTAGTGGTAGCGCCTTGACTTAGTAATCATAAGTCCTAGGTTCGAGTCCCGGTCGGGGTAAAAAAATGATTCATGTTTTCACATATATAATGTGCTTATTGGTTATTTCATGGCCCGAATGAGATTGGGAATTGAATTAAATGCTAAAATGAAGCCACGAGTGAGGTTGGGGAATCTGTAATATGAACATGTGGCATTCAGTTAGAATGCGTTCATTCCTTAGTATAGCAGATATAAGCTATAAGGTTGGGTTCCTTTTAACCTTCTGTGGTGTAGTGGTAGCGCCTTGACTTAGTAATCATAAGTCCTAGGTTCGAGTCCCGGTCGGGGTAAAAAAATGATTCATGTTTTCACATATATAATGTGCTTATTGGTTATTTCATGGCCCGAATGAGATTGGGAATTGAATTAAATGCTAAAATGAAGCCACGAGTGAGGTTGGGGAATCTGTAATATGAACATGTGGCATTCAGTTAGAATGCGTTCATTCCTTAGTATAGCAGATATAAGCTATAAGGTTGGGTTCCTTTTAACCTTCTGTGGTGTAGTGGTAGCGCCTTGACTTAGTAATCATAAGTCCTAGGTTCGAGTCCCGGTCGGGGTAAAAAAATGATTCATGTTTTCACATATATAATGTGCTTATTGGTTATTTCATGGCCCGAATGAGATTGGGAATTGAATTAAATGCTAAAATGAAGCCACGAGTGAGGTTGGGGAATCTGTAATATGAACATGTGGCATTCAGTTAGAATGCGTTCATTCCTTAGTATAGCAGATATAAGCTATAAGGTTGGGTTCCTTTTAACCTTCTGTGGTGTAGTGGTAGCGCCTTGACTTAGTAATCATAAGTCCTAGGTTCGAGTCCCGGTCGGGGTAAAAAAATGATTCATGTTTTCACATATATAATGTGCTTATTGGTTATTTCATGGCCCGAATGAGATTGGGAATTGAATTAAATGCTAAAATGAAGCCACGAGTGAGGTTGGGGAATCTGTAATATGAACATAGTGGCATTCAGTTAGAATGCGTTCATTCCTTAGTATAGCAGATATAAGCTATAAGGTTGGGTTCCTTTTAACCTTCTGTGGTGTAGTGGTAGCGCCTTGACTTAGTAATCATAAGTCCTAGGTTCGAGTCCCGGTCGGGGTAAAAAAATGATTCATGTTTTCACATATATAATGTGCTTATTGGTTATTTCATGGCCCGAATGAGATTGGGAATTGAATTAAATGCTAAAATGAAGCCACGAGTGAGGTTGGGGAATCTGTAATATGAACATAGTGGCATTCAGTTAGAATGCGTTCATTCCTTAGTATAGCAGATATAAGCTATAAGGTTGGGTTCCTTTTAACCTTCTGTGGTGTAGTGGTAGCGCCTTGACTTAGTAATCATAAGTCCTAGGTTCGAGTCCCGGTCGGGGTAAAAAAATGATTCATGTTTTCACATATATAATGTGCTTATTGGTTATTTCATGGCCCGAATGAGATTGGGAATTGAATTAAATGCTAAAATGAAGCCACGAGTGAGGTTGGGGAATCTGTAATATGAACATAGTGGCATTCAGTTAGAATGCGTTCATTCCTTAGTATAGCAGATATAAGCTATAAGGTTGGGTTCCTTTTAACCTTCTGTGGTGTAGTGGTAGCGCCTTGACTTAGTAATCATAAGTCCTAGGTTCGAGTCCTGGTCGGGGTAAAAAAAATATGATTCATGTTTTCACATATGTAATGTGCTTATTTGATAATTTCATGGCCCGAATGAGATTGGGATTTGAATTAAATGCTAAAATGAAGCCACGAGTGAGGTTGGGGAATCTGTAATATGAACATAGTGGCATTCAGTTAGAATGCGTTCATTCCTAAGTATAGCAGATATAAGCTATAAGGTTGGGTTCCTTTTAACCTTCTGTGGTGTAGTGGTAGCGCCTTGACTTAGTAATCATAAGTCCTAGGTTCGAGTCCCGGTCGGGGTACAAAAAAATGATTCATGTTTTCACATATGTAATGTGCTTATTTGATATTTTCATGGCCCGAATGAGATTGGGATTTGAATTAAATGCTAAAATGAAGCCACGAGTGAGGTTGGGGAATCTGTAATATGAACATAGTGGCATTCAGTTAGAATGCGTTCATTCCTAAGTATAGCAGATATAAGCTATAAGGTTGGGTTCCTTTTAACCTTCTGTGGTGTAGTGGTAGCGCCTTGACTTAGTAATCATAAGTCCTAGGTTCGAGTCCCGGTCGGGGTAAAAAAAATGATTCATGTTTTCACATATGTAATGTGCTTATTTGATAATATATATATATATATATATATATATATATATATATATATATATATATATATATATATATATATATATATATATATATATATATATATGTATATGTATATGTATATGTATATGCATATGCATATGTATATGTATATGTATATATATATATATATATATATATATATATATATATATATATATATATATATATATATATATATATATATGTACATATATATATATTTATATATATATATATATATATATATATATATATATATATATATATATATATATATATATATATATATATATATATATATATATATATATATATATATATACGTATATATATATATATATATATATATATATATATATATATATATATATATATATATATATATATATATATATATATATATATATATATATATATATATATATATATATATATATATATATATATATATATATATATATATATATATATATATATATATATATATATATATATATATATATATATATATATATATATATATATATATATATATATATATATATATATATATATATATATATATATATATATATATATATATATATATATATATATATATATATATATATATATATATATATATATATATATATATATATATATATATATATATATATATATATATATATATATATATATATATATATATATATATATATATATATATATATATATATATATATATATATATATATATATATATATATATATATATATATATATATATATATATATATATATATATATATATATATATATATATATATATATATATATATATATATATATATATATATATATATATATATATATATATATATATATATATATATATATATATATATATATATATATATATATATATATATATATATATATATATATATATATATATATATATATATATATATATATATATATATATATATATATATATATATATATATATATATATATATATATATATATGTATATATACATATATATATATATATATATATATATATATATATATATATATATATATATATATATATATATATATATATATATATATATATATATATATATATATATATATATGTGCATATGTATATATATATATATATATATATATATATATATATATATATATATATATATATATATATATATATATATATATATATATATATATATATATATATATATATATATATATATATATATATATATATATATATATATATATATATATATATATATGTATATATATATATATATATATATATATATATATATATATATATATATATATATATATATATATATATATATATATATATA
>JAXCGZ010017769.1:17500-20000 GCA_037179515.1 Halocaridina rubra | reverse complement strand
CATTCCTAAGTATAGCACATATAAGCTATAAGGTTGGATTCCTTTTAACCTTCTGTGGTGTAGTGGTAGCGCCTTGACTTAGTAATCATAAGTCCTAGGTTCGAGTCCCGGTCGGGGTAAAAAATGATTCATGTTTTCACATATGTAATGTGCTTATGTGGTTATTTCATGGCCCGAATGAGATTGGGAATTGAATTAAATGCTAAAATGAAGCCACGAGTGAGGTTGGGGAATCTGTAATATGAACATAGTGGTATTCAGTTAGAATGCGTTCATTCCTAAGTATAGCAGAAATAAGCTATAAGGTTGGATTCCTTTTAACCTTCTGTGGTGTAGTGGTAGCGCCTTGACTTAGTAATCATAAGTCCTAGGTTCGAGTCCCGGTCGGGGTAAAAAATGATTCATATATATATATATATATATATATATATATATATATATATATATATATATATATATATATATATATATATATATATATATATATATATATATATATATATATATATATATATATATATATATATATATATATATATATATATATATATATATATATATATATATATATATATATATATATATATACATACATACATACATACATACATACATACATACATACATACATACATATACACACACACACACAAAAGTAGGTGTAATTCATGCCAGAGAGAAATGGTTCGATAATGGGTGTAAAAGAGCTAAGGAGTGGAGAGACAAATGCTGGAAAAGGTATAGGAGGAGAAAAAACATAAATGCCTGGCAAACCTACAAAAGAGCAAGAAATGACTACCTAAGTAAAAGGAGAGAGGCAGAGAAAGATTATGAGAGGGACATCACCAGGAAGGCTAAAGAAAATCCCAAGCTTTTCCACAGCTTTATCAGAGGAAAACTGAAGGTAAAAGAACAGGTTTTAAGGCTAAAGAAAGCGGATGGAAGCATCACTGAGACGGACGAAGAGATCTGCAAAGAATTGAACAAGGAGTTTCAGTCAGTATTTACAGTAGAAAATACCCCACCCCCTCAGATTGCAGTGATAGAAGCTCAAGGGCCGGTATTAGAGAACATCAACCTTACAGCCACAGAGGTATGCAAAGCGCTGATGGATTTAGATGTTCATAAAGCTACAGGTCCTGATGACATATCCCCTCATGTGCTTAAAAAATGCGCAAACACAATATCAGTGGCACTAAGTATCATATTTAAGGAGTCACTGGAGTCGGGGGAGATTCCAAGATGCTGGAAACAAGCAAATGTGATACCTATCTTCAAAAAGGGAAGGAGGGATACGGCTCTGAACTATAGACCAGTTTCCTTGACCAGCATAGTTTGCAAACTTATGGAGAAACTACTAAGGAAACATATCTCTCTTCACTTGGAATCCTTCAACTTTTTGTCAGTGAGGCAACATGGCTTCAGAGAAGGAAGATCAACAGTAACAAACTTATTAGAATTTTATGATGAGGTAAGCCGAATCTTACAGGAAAGAGAGGGCTGGGCAGATTGCATATTCCTAGACTTCCAGAAAGCGTTTGACACTGTTCCACATGGGAGACTTATTAAGAAGCTGCAATCAATGGCTAGAATAGGTGGAAATGTCTTGGAATGGATAAAAACTTACTTAGAAGGAAGGGAACAGAGGGTTAGAGTAAGACACTCAGTGTCTGAATGGAGAAGAGTTAGTAGTGGAGTCCCACAGGGTTCAGTTTTAGGGCCACTTTTGTTCCTTGTATATGTAAATGACCTACCAGAGTCTGTAAATTCATTCATGAATATGTTTGCAGATGATGCAAAGATTGTGAAGAAAGTAAAAAACGAGAACAATGGTAGAGAACTTCAGGAGGATCTAAATAATCTGCATGAGTGGTCAGAAAAGTGGCTAATGAAATTCAATACCTCAAAATGTAAGGTAATGAGAATGGGTACAAGTGCAAGAAGGCCCAAGCTTGACTACTCGGTGGCTGGAGTACAACTTCAAGAGACAGAAAATGAGAGAGATCTAGGAGTAAACATACTGGCAGATTTGTCTCCAGAAATACATATAAATGGCGTAGTAAGGGCAGCATATGCATTCTTATCAAATGTAAGGGTAGCCTTCAGGCACATGGACAAGGAAATGTTCAGAAATATTTATGTAACCTATGTGAGGCCAAAACTCGAATATGCAGCCCCCTTTTGGAATCCGCACTTGAAAAAGCACATAGCTAAGCTTGAAAAAGTTCAAAGACATGCCACGAAACTGGTGCCAGAAATACGCAATCTCGGTTATGATGAGAGGCTGAGGGAATTAGACTTGCCATCACTCGAAGCTAGAAGAGTAAGGGGGGATATGGTGACAGTCTTTAAATTCCTTCATGGTTATGATAGAGTGGATAGGGATCGATATTTCGATATGGCTGGCTCTAGAACTAGAGGTCATAGTTTGAAGCTTCGGAAGAAAACTTGTTTGCAGGATGTAAGGAAATACTTTTTCAGTGTAAGAGTAGTTGATAAT
>JAXCGZ010017769.1:7500-12500 GCA_037179515.1 Halocaridina rubra | reverse complement strand
GCTGTCGGCAAAATCACACCTTCATATATCCTTCTCTTTGCATTCATTCCCAAATACTTATTTCAGATTACACTTTTCAACTCACCTATTCATTTACTTTCTTCATTCACTCTTTAACTTACCTCCGCATCCACTCATAAAATCCTTGATACGTGTGACCCCAGATACTTACAACTCTTAACTTCTTCAAGCAACTCCTCATTCACTCTTGCATACAATCTACCAATACTAACACTCGTCGTGCATCTTTTGACTGTACATTTACCAATATTCACTCGCAACTTCCTTCTTTCACACACCCTAACAAACTCAGTCATCAAATGATTCAGTTCGTTCTCAGTACAAGAACCAGTAGAGTAACATCCGCGAATAGCGATTGATTAACTTTCCACAACGTTCCATACTCACCCATTAGTTCCAAGGCTCTGTCTAATACTCTTTCATATACTTCCCTTACCACTCCATCCATATACACATTAAATATCCATGGGGACATTGAACAGCCTTGGCGAAACCCTACATTCACCTCAAGCCAGTCACTCATACCATTCTCGACTCTCACACATGCTCTACTATTCATGGAAAAACTCTTGATCGCATTTAACAATCTTGAACTTATTCCATACAGTCGCAACACACTTCACAACGTCTCTATCAACTCTTCCATGCGCTATTTCTAAGTCCATAAAAGCCTAAAAAGTGTTCCTACCTTTCCCTAAGAACTTCTCACACACCTATCTTACCACAAACACCTAATCCACATATCCTTATCATCATCCTCATCTGACCCTACACTGTTCTTCCTCAGTCAATCTCTCAGTACCTTTCTTAATTCTTTAGATTAACATTATTTCAAATACCTTACAAACTACACTCAACAAACTAATTCCTATAAAGCTACTACACTAATACAGTACTTATCTCTTTTCCCTTTATAAAGTGGAACTACACATGCACTCCTCCAAACAACTGGGACCCTCCCTTTCCTGTAACATATATTCAACCATCCATTCTACTAATGCCTCCCCACCTTTTGACAAGCATTCAACATGACACCGATCTGTCTCTAGTGCCTTATCTGTTTCAATGCTCTCAATGCCAAATGTACCTCCTCTTCTGTTATTTCTCTATTATTCTCATCACCTAACATAGGCATTCTCCATTAATTTCCCACAGCCACAATGTCTGCTTTTCTGTCATGTTCCCCATTTAGCAGTTTCTCAAAATACCTAGTTCATTCCTCTCTCACGTTTCTTTTGTTTGCTAGAAATTGAACATCTGCTCCTTTCATCGTCTCCTCTCTACCAGACTTACCTATTCTCACTTTTTGCTGCCTTCCAAAATATATGTTTATTCCTTTCAAAATTCTCAAACAAGCATCTACTCCACCTTACATCCGCTCCTCTCTTTGCCTCCCTCACCACATGCTTCGCAAACGTCCTCTTTGCACTATGTCTTTAAAATACCTATATATTACCGATTTGCAACCATACCTCTTAAGCCCGCTTCTTTTCAGCTACTACTGAACTCACCTGCTCATTCCACCATTCACTACCTTTCCTTTTACTCCCACCTGTTTGTCTCCTTCCGCACACAGTCTCTCACACTTCATATATTCCTCCATGACCCATCCATATTCTTCTTCCACTCCCTCCTCCACTTTCTCTCTCACTACATTCAACATATTCGTTAAACTAGCCTTATACTCATAGTCTTTTTCTTTCTTAATTAGTTCACTCACTTTTAGAACTTTTCTTTCTCTCTCGTTTCTCATTTTTGTCCATTTTTCTTCCTCTCTCACTTTACATTCCATTAAGTAATGATCAGATATTCCAACACTAACATTCTCAGTAAATTCACATCCAATACTCCTCCAATCACCCTCCTATCCACCACAACATAATCCATTAATGCTCTGTCAACTGCTCTACCATTATTTAATCTGACCCAGGTATACCATATATATACTCAATTAATAGTCGATATCATGTAATGGTCTACTCTGTATTTTTGGCAAAAAATCAGGAATTTTTCATAGACCTCGTGTATAAGTCGACCTTGGTATTTCAATGATAACAGGTCAACATTTGTGGGTCAAGGTACGGTATTATCCTGTGCATACGAGAGCCAAACTTTTATCAGAAAAATCGCTTAAAATTTTACGGTCATTTAAATATTTAAAAAAAAATGAGAAAACAGAGGGCAATGAAGGAATTTGGCACGAAAATTTAAAAACATCAGGTCAAAGTCGGGTCATAACGTATCTTTAAAGCTCAACTGACCTCAGTTTCCGCGTATCACTCGTAGAATACAGTCGTACATTTGAGGGTTTAAAGTTTCTCCGTCATTCTGTGTAAAAATACCCTCAAGAAATACACAACAAATATACAGCAGTATTTAAACTAAAAGTTATTGGAGTTGCCGAGAAGACAAATAATTGTGTAGCAGTAATAGAATTTTGTGTTTCGGAGAAACTTGTGAGAGACTGCAGAAAGATATCGAACAAAGACAGTGCAAATAAATAAATAAACAAATAAATAAATAAAAGGTGCTAATAAAGGTAAACCTAGCAAGTGGTCACAATTGGAGAAAAAAGTTTCTGAATGGGTACATGAAAATCATCAAAATGGAAAGTGTGTTACTCGTGAAGCCATCCGAGTCCATGCAGGATATTAATCAAAGAAGAATGATAAAATAATACAGTTTCACCAGTTTGTAATCAGAAATCGTCAGAAAGAAGGCTATATGTTATCATGTATTGGGATCATGACATGCCAGAGAATCGAACTGTGAATAAAAAAGAAAAAAAAAAGTTTTTATAAGAACCACTGGCCACGAGAAAAATAGGAATACTTTAGTTCTCTTATGCATGACTGATGGTACTAAATTAAACCCGATGGTTGTCCTTAAGAGAAAACCGTACCAAAAGGAGAAATTTCCAAAAAGGAATTGTCATCCATGTGCATCCACAAGGATGATGGATGTAGACAACGAATAAAGGAAGTTTGTAATTGACGATCCGGTGGACTACGATAGAAAAAGTTTGCTCGTCTGGGATCACTTTAGGACACATTTAGTGAAGAATGTTGTTGATAACCTCAGATCACAAAGTACTGATATAGCTGTGATTCCCAGCGGACTTACAAGTGTTTTGCATCCATTAGATGTTAGTATCAATAAGCCATTTAAGGACATGACGATATTCAAGTGGAATAACTGGATGCGTGATGGAGAAAAAACATTCACGAAAGGAGGCAGTATGCGGACTCCATCACTGAATACGATCTGTGAATGGATCGTTGATTCATAGAAGGAATTCAAAGTTGTCACTGTTGTCAATTCATTCAAGAAATGTGGAATTTCGAATGCATTGGATGGTACAGAAGACGACTGTCTATGGGATGACAAGGATGAAGAAGAAGTGGATGCTGTGCACCTCTAACTGTGGACAGCGAAGATGAAGAGGATCCTTAAGATAATAACATTCATCCTGATGATTATGATGACTAGGATGCTAATGAACTTTTGTGATTGAAATTATTAAGATGTACCAGATAAATGCAATTTAAAGTTGTATTATATTTCTGCTCCATTTTTTTACAATGAAATTCATTGAGTTTTTCCTTCTGTTAATTTAGAGATCAGTTGGGCTTCTGATACTGATACGGTACTTTGGAGTCTAGCTTGAATTTCAGCCCCTCAAAAGTAGTATCCATGCTATAGTCGGCCCTATAAATTTGACCTTAAAATATTGTCAGAAAAATCCGAATTTTCCACGTGTATGTATAGTACTTGTATACATCCTACTTTGCAAATACAATATTGGCAATCGACATCTCTCTCTCAGTGCACATTTTCAGCATTTTCTCTCCACTCTCATTCCTACCAGGTACTCCATACTTCCCAATCACACAATCCACTTGCTCACTCCTTACTCTAGCATTCAAATCTCCCATCACCATCACATTCACGTTCATTCCCAAGTCTTCCAAACATGAGCTCATTTTCATCTAAAATTCTTCTCTTTCTTCCTCACTCCTTTCACTGTCAGGGCCATATGCATTCACAAATGCCCAAAGCTCGCATCCCTGTCTCATTTTAGCCACTGTTATTCGAGATGGTACTTCCTTCCATTCCACCACACACCTACTCATCTCTTCACTTACCAACAGAGCCACTCCCTCTCCTCCTCGCCCTATCTCCACTGCAGACACCTTACCTATCACACTCCCAAATTTCACCTCTTCATTCCCTTTCATTTTAGCTTCACTCAGTGCAAGTACATCCATCTTTCTCTCCACAATATACTCCCTGTCTCCTTCCTCTTACTTTAACTTACACCACAACCAACCACATTCAGAGACCCAGTTACTAGGGTTCTGGTTGGATCTCTCCTGTCAGAATTCCCCCACGTCTCTTGGCTATTTGTAGGAACACGATACAGAGGAGGGAAATTCCAGTCCCCCGCTCCATCCCATTTAATTGACAATATATACATGCAATATATATCACAAAATGAATCGGGCTCCATCTGCATATTTTCCAGTTACATTTGAAAAGATGCAGTCTTAAAAAAAATAACATTAGCAATATATAACCAGAAATAATAGAAAAAATTAAAAAAATATAATAAATAGTAATTTAAAAAGGCTTTTTTCACTGTTTTACCGAATCATATAACCTAAAAAGAAAAAAAATCTGGGCTGCCCTTGACCCATCCCTTGAGCGCTCTCTGACTTTGTAGATACCATTAACTTAATTACGGATCACTTAGAGGAAAAAAAATTATGATTCTCAGAAAACGTTTCGTTTTGATCATTATTGAATTTCTGATTGACGTTTATTGAGGCGAATGCTCTTCGTTATTTTTTTTATATTGTAATGTTCCATTTAAAGGGTTTTTTTTGCATTTGATAATTTGTGTGTGTGTGTGTATATATATATATATATATATATATATATATATATATATATATATATATATATATATATATATATAT